>OX387254.1:1625314-1675314 GCA_947562095.1 Branchellion lobata
ACATAATCACATAATTTACTTTTCTGAAACCTAGAAACTTTTTAAAATAAATTAAGATTAGAAATTGTATCATAAATAATGCGAGATTTGAGGACTTCAAAAAGATAATACCATTACAAATCAAATAAATTCTATCTCATTTATCGCTTTTATGCCTAGATGGGTTATTGCTTAAATGCCAAATGCCCACATAGTGACTTTACTACTACTTATGCCTATATTTTGGCCTAATTTTGACCTACCCCTGTACTCTCATTACTCATCCAATCGTTTCATTGAGGTTTTTTTTTTCAAATTTTTGCATAAATTGTTCCCGTTGTCAGTCTGGCTGCACTTAATTTTTCATTTTTTATAAATACATTAATACTTTTAAGCATCAAATCAACAACCTTATCAAAGCTCACGCTGGCGTCTGCTACTTTAAAACTTTTAAAAAATTAATTAAAAAAACTCTAAAAATGTACTATTCTCATTGAAAAAATTTCACGTTTACTTGTTTCGGATTTTTTGTGATAAATAGATGCATCTTTCCGTATCAGTCAAGTCTGGTTACAAAGATTAACTGGAAAATTTTTTTAAAAACTCAACATGATCAAGATAGTCCCTCAGGGCTTGAGCATGGCTCATTATAGCGACAGCAAACTCCTCCCGCACCTTTCTGCCTTTCCTAACCCTAACCCTAACCTTTCTACCTTCTCTAGCATATCAACTCAAGACTGTTTTTTCCAAATTCTCCTTCTTATCAGTTCATTTCTCGGTGCTTTATTTTATCTCTGATAATCATTTTTTGGATCTTTTCGTATCATTTGCGCTTCTAGTCGATAGGTTATTCCTTACACTCACATACAACTTCCATAGGTCTTTATCAAGCATTATAAAAATTACTGTTTTAAAAATCAAATTTAACTTCACTGATCTCCATCCTTCCACGGATCAGCAATAATTTTATGTGAAGTATGTACTTTCATACGATCATCTGGTCTGACACGTTCATTCCTTGCATATCTCTTGCATTTTAAGTTTTTATAACTTTACATCTGCCATTAGCTTTTTTTAACACATCGTCTGCGTACTTCTTTCTCTCTCTCTGTTGCGTCAACCAGCTCCTTACAGCTTTTCTCTTTGGAACTCTTGTTGCCATGCTCCCAAACACCTCACCGGGTTTTGACATTGATACTCAAGGCTGGAACCCCTGCCCTCCAACAACTTGCAACCCTTGTAACACCAGTACTATTACCATTACTGCTATCGCTACAGCTACCACCACTACCACCACCACCACTACTACTACTACTACTACTACTACTACTACTATTACTACTTCTACTTCTACTACTACTACTACTACTACTACTACTACTACTACTACTACTACTACTACTACTACTACTACTACTACTACTACTACTACTACTACTACTACTACTACTACTACTACTACTACTACTACTACTACTACTACTACTACTACTACTACTACTACTACTACTACTACTACTACTATAAATACTGAACGTAATTTTTCATTAGAACGAAAACACACTATTATTACAGAATGATAAGATACTATTTTCCAAGGTTCGAAATAAAAATAAATAAAAGGCACTTACTTTGTGAAATTTTGAGTTTAACCTTGTCATTAATGACTCTAAGTGGCTCTTTGTTGTTTGGCGATCAGTTTTGTAGGTCAAGAACCTCAATAGACGTCTTTAGAGCCATGCTCATTGAACAAGAGACACATGAAGATTTACGCTGTTAAGCTTGTGCATGTTTCTGAGAGTTCGGAGTTACTTCGATAGTTTGTGGTGCCACATACGATCAATTCCTTGCGATCGTTGGCGTCACTTTTGTCTCGAAAGTCTCACATCCAAAAAGGCAGTCGCCGACAAGCCAATACTCCTTTTTCGCCGCGACTTTTCTACATATATACACCCTCGCATCTATACACAAATAACTAAATAGATACTCACATACAAATTAAACATATATGTAGGTACGAATATATACATAGAAATATGAATAAATATATATATATATATATATTCGTACTTACATATATCTTGCCGTGTGTTTGTCTAGCCGTGGACACGTAATTGTGCAATTAAACACATGTCTGGTCTCTTGCTTTTCGAGCTTATTCATTCATATATATATTTATATATACATATTATATATATATATATATTATATATAAATTCTAAATTTTATTTATTTTTTTTTTCACTTTTTATTTTGATATTTAATTTTAATTTGTATTTGGTTATTTTTTCAACTTTTTGAATTGTTTCTCCATTTTTAAAATTATTTTTCATATTTTAAAATTATTTTTCATATTTTAAAATTATTTTTCATATTTTAAAATTATTTTTCATATTTTAAAATTATTTTTCATATTTTAAAATTATTTTTCATATTTTAAAATTATTTTTCATATTTTAAAATTATTTTTCATATTTTAAAATTATTTTTCATATTTTAAAATTATTTTTCATATTTTAAAATTATTTTTCATATTTTAAAATTATTTTTCATTTTTTAAAATTATTTTTCATTTTTTAAAATCCTTTTTCAACTTTTAAAATCCCTTCTTCGGACACAGAGACGTTGTTTTTGTTCTTGGAATTTTTTCCGTCAATAAATATTATTAAATATAAATCGTTTTTTAAATTTAAATTTTTAAAAAGTTTTTACAGTGTTTTTTAACTTTTCAAATTAAAAAAACTCAAATTGTTTTTTTAAACTTTTTAAATAATATTCACAAAAACCTTGTTTGAGCTTTTCAAAATTAATCCTTTTTTCTATAATCATTCGGATTAGCAATTAGCCCTGAAAAACTTATAGTCACTAAAAAACATAAATAAAAAAGAAAGTTTAACGCTTTGAAAACATTTCTTTGCCACAATTTTCTTATTTCGAAATGACTTTTAATTTAAATTTAAAGTTAATTTGATAATTTTAACCAATAACTTTTGTTTAAACAGTTTATAAAGTTAATAACATGACTCTTCAAGTGCTTAAAAGCACTCTGTCTTGTGTGGTACGAAGCGGATTTTGTTTCTTCGTGTTGAGCATTGAAGGCCTCAAGAGACATCTGAAAGATAGAGCCAAGCACTATACATACGAAGACTGACTTGAAAACTCCCAAAAAACAATTTAGTGGGCTATAAAAAACATAAAGAGCTTCTGGAGCAAACTAGGTTGCGAACTGTGCGCTATAACAAGGTTTACGTTCGTTCATTTATTCATGAAGTAAAAGAATAACGTCGTTTTTTTAGAATTTTCCGGGGAAGTTTAGAGTGAATTTTGGTCCATTATAATTAATAAAGAAAAAATTACCGTGAATTTTTTCTATTAAAAAATATTATTTGGAAGATTTCTTTTGAATGATTTTTTTGTTTAATGCTTTTATTTATTTAAAAAGTTTTTTTTTGGTCCCTTGGTGTCAGGCAATATTAATCAGAAGATTATTTCTATCAAGGTTTATCGATTCGGATTGATAAAGGTCCGAATTTGAAAAATAAACTCGAGTTTTTTAACCTCATCTTCGGACGGCTTCTTTATTTTTACCGATGAACTTCTATGGCTATACATTGTTCCAGAAGCCAACGTTAGCTGGTATTCAAAAATGTTTATGACCTCAAATTATGTTTCAGAATCGACATTAAACAATTGACAGGGTCACAAAAACAGAAATACCCATCCATGCACACACACACACACACACACACACACACACACACACACACACACACACACACACACACACACACACACACACACACACACACACACACACACACACACACACACACACACACACACACACACACACACACACACACACACACACACACACACACACACACACACACACACACACACACACACACACACACACACACACACACACACACACACACACACACACACACACACACACACACACACACACACACACACACACACACACACACAAACACACACACACACACACACACACACACACACACACACACACACACACACACACACACACACACACTCACACACACACAAACGCACGCAAACACACTCAGCCAAATATAAAGAGTGGGGGGAAGCAAGGCCTTTTGATCATGATGAAGCCCGTGTACCTTACACTAAACTAAGTATGGTTGCGTTTGTGAATTTTCCTAACAAGTTACAATCGATTGTGAAGGCAAAAATGAAAGATCTGGGAAGAATGAAAATAGTAGTAGTAAATCGTCCATTTTTGGCGTTTTAAATTCAAAAATTTGCTTTTTGGTTTTAAAAATTCCGTTTTTTGGCGCTTCAAACGGCAGTTTGCAACTCTGCAATGGACACTTCAGAGGTTTGAGTCAAGTTTGTTTTCTGGTGAGAATCCATCGGTTTGAAGTCTTTTCAAAACTTCTGCAACGATGTCCCAAAAGTGATTAGGAAGTCGTTATTGTAGTTGATTTGTTGGGGATGGCTGAAAACTGAAAATGCTGATCTGGTTATCGAGTATCGTTTGAACTTTGCATTGGAAGTTTAGTGACTATGAGGGTAACGAATGACAAAATAACATCGAACCCCATGACGTCATATCATATCTGATATGACGAACTTTGTACTCAAATAACTGACTGTGAGCTTGAAATTGAAAAAACAACTTCTTTCATTGAAAATATTGAAAATATTTTTCAAAGTAACCATTGAAAAAAGCAAAATGAAGTCCATTCAAGCGTGCTAAGATGAAAGAATTTTTTCCATGGTGAAATGGTGGAGTGAGGAAAGCGAATAGGATCGTTAAACACACTTCAAATCCTCCGCTCTGATAACAATAACCACCACTACCTACCACCACTACCTACCACCCCTACCTACCACCACGACCAACCCCCACTACCAATCACCACTGCCTGCCACCACGACCAACCACCACGACTAACCACCACGACCAACAACCACCATTAACTACCAAAACTAACCACCCCCATTAATCGCCAAATAAACACCACTAGGAATAATGAGAAGCTGCAACTGAGACTGTACAACTTTCCTACCTTTCCCACCCACTTGGAGTTATTTCACTGCAAATCACTCTTCGTCCTTCTCACTTTTTCCTACTTCCAACAGAAACACTCAGTAACTTGTTTGTTTCTGCAACAGCATCATTCAATCATTTTTTTCTTCCATCAAAAACAGCATTCGAGCATTTTTTTCTTCCATCAAAAACAGCATTCGATCATTCTTTTCTTCCATCAAAAACAGCATTCGAGCCATCTTTTCTTAGTCTTACCTTCTACTTCAAACGCCACTAAACAATGCCTCTGAGCCCCATTCAATGAATTGCTGAAAAAATGTCAGTCGATTTGGGAATTTCATACAAACATTGAAATACTTGTTATAAGAGAAACAAGGTTGATGAAGTGCCCATGGGGAGAGCCTAAGGTAATGTGAGTGAGATACACAATTATAATTTAAAAAAAACTACCTCAAATAATAGCCCACCTTCTCCACATTCTCGCCTTCTACTACCATGGCTACTCACGCTGAGCTTGTGAATGAACTGCCTCTGCTCGAGAGGATGGGGACGGCTGAAAGGATGAGGTTAGCGAAGAAGAGGAGGTCACAGCAGTTGCGAAAGTACCTGCAGCTGGAGCAGAAGCAACGTGATCAGGAACTTCAGGAAAAACAAAAAAAAGAGGAAGAAGACGAAACACCAAAAATTGACCTTTTCTCCCAAAACATGACGTTTGGTAAGTTTACCACATCCTACAACGAAGACGAAGAGAATAAAAAAAAGAAAAAAAAGAAGAAAAAAAAAGACCGCAAGATCTCCTTCATTCCCAACGTTATTTTGCTTGAAGCTGGAAGTCGCAATGATATCTCTGAAGGTACATGGACGGGTAGTGAAAGGAGGCTGAAATGAGTGTTTCATGGGATGATCAGGAGCGGTTGATATTTTAACGGCTTTTCACTTGTTGTGCTGTTAAATCCATTTCGTCCCTTATAACTTTTACATTTTTTGTATCCTTTGCAGCTGTTGTATTTTTTGATTCTGTTGTATCCTTTGCATCTGTTGTATGCTTTGCATCTGTTGTATGTGGCCTAATGAATTTTTATGTTTATGGTGAGTATGACGTTTGAATCATGATCGCTCTCGTAATATTCGGTGTGAGAAGAATGACAAAATCTGCAAGACGTTCTTCCCTGTTTGGAATATTTCAAGAGATTGAAAACATTGAATCAATCACGTACTTCGAAAATTTCAACGTTTTCTCAAATGCCATTTAGATTTTTTATGAACTAAAAGAATCAAGTTATTGAAAAGTACAGCCTCAGAGTGATTCAAAGCCACGGTTATGTACGTAAATATAAAAAAATGTTTTCTGTGCAAAACTTTGAAACAGTTCAAAAGCCGCATTTCGTTTGGAAGATTTTTTAGCTCTCTTTGTTGCATGTCTTTGAAATAACTTCAGACAGGCAAACTCAATTGGTTTTTTGAATGTACACAAATTAAACTTTTTTTCAAAGTCTTTTTAACTTTTAAATGCTCCAAACGCCCATTAAGAACCCCTTAAAGATCTTTTAAAAGACAAAACAATCAAAATTCTTTCATGAATAAAAACCACAAAAACGCTGACACATTGCATAGCACAAATCTTCCGGTGATTTTTTTGTTTTTTGCCTCCAAAATGGTCAACAGTCTCTTGCAGGACAGGCCAGCTCCGAGAGAACATACAATACATTACAATACAATACAGTACAATACAATACAGTACAATAAAATCAAATACAATACAATACAAAACAATACAATACAATACAATACAATACAATACAATACAATACAATACAATACAATACAATACAATACAATACAATAAAATACAATACAATACAATACAATACAATACAATACAATACAATACAATACATACAATATAATACAATACAATACAATACAATACAATACAACACAATAAAATACAATAAAATACAATACAATACAATACAACTACGAATATTTGTATAGTTGTATCAACCCCGTAAGGTTTTGAGGCCACATCATACACGCACTTGTCTCACCATGGGAGTTATATGCATTTATCTTATACCCCATATGCTTTCCACTGAGCCTTAATGTGACTACTTCCCGCTCTCAAGCTTATATCGCTTCTGTACTTTTTTGTCCACGTTTTCTAGCTCCACCGTAGCTTCACTGGAGTTATGCTGTTGCTAAGCCCCTTACCACCAGCGTGGCCTATTGACGCACGAACACCACTGTACAACACTTGCAGTGGAACCTCAACGCCACACTCTTCGTACCATTCATCATCTCAACAGACTATGCATCATCTCTGCCGACTTCCTTCATAATCTTAGGCGCTTTCATTTATTACCTCGTCATTTTGCTCCACTTGCCGTCCTTGGCGCTTCAAAACCAGATTAATTATTATTACTATTATTATTTAAATTTATCTTTGTTGCTATTGTTATTATTAATAGCTATAGCAAAAACATTAATAGTAATAGTACTAATATTAATATCAATAATAGTACTAAAATTAATAAAAAATAATAGTACTAATATTAATATCGATAATAGTACTAAAATTAATAAAAATAATAGTACTAATATCAATAATAAAAATAGTAAAAATATTAAAAAATAATATAAATAAAACAATTTTGTTTTTGTTTATAGCCATTTTAGTAGTAAATAATGACCATCCATTGTCTTTCATTATTTTTGTTAATTTTTTCTATTCTTCACAAGTTGTTCATTATTATTTGTTTTATTTTTATTATAATTTATTATTTCTTATTTTTGTTATTACTTACAACAATGAGTAGTATACTCAATCCTCGTCTTACCGTGACTGCACCCCCCGCAGTCGATCGGCTGCTCGACTCAGGGGTGAGTCCCGACCTCCACAACGACGACGGCCTCTCAGTGCTGCACCAGGTATCCTTCCACTTCCACATTCCTAACAATTTTCCATCTCTGCATGTGTGGTCCTTCCACTCTCGTCCTCCTAACACCCTTCCATCTGCATGTATGGTCGTTCCTCGCCTACTGAGAACTGTGCGCGTATTGTATACTAGCAATCGTGTTGGTTTATATTGTACGTGTGTGGTTTTTGTACTGGGAAAGTGTGAAAATTCTACTGGGTGTGTGAAACCTTTTTACTGAGTGTGTAAAACCTTTTTACTGAGTGTGTAAAACCTTTCTACTAGGAGTGTATAGATTTTAAACTAAAACTCTGTGACGTTTGAACTGAGAAGGTATTAATTTTATACTAGAAAAATAAATTTAATACTAGAAAAATAAATTTAATACTAGAAAAATAAAGTTAATACTAGAAAAATAAATTTAATACTAGAAAAATAAATTTCATACTAGAAAAATCCAATTTTAAACTGGTAAAGAATACAGCAAAGTGTATGCTGTATGTAATGCACTAAAAATTTCAAAGTTAACGTCAAATTTGAATTAAAAACAATAAAACCTGATGCTTGATAATTGAGTAACCATTTTCAAATATCGCCTTTTGTATTTAGAGTTTAATGATAAAAATATCCCAAATTACGCCCCGTCACGTCCAGCCAATTGACACTCGTTCCTTCACGTCTTCTCAACAAGAAGCTCAAGAAGAATGATGAAATTAAGCCAGTATCAAAAATAAAAAATAAAAATCAGAATTGGATAGAAAAATAAAAAATAAAAATCGGAATTGGAAAGCAAAATTCATAATAAAAATAAAAATTGAGAAACAAAATAAAAAATTAAAATAAGAAGTCGAAAAAAAAAATTCAAAATCAAAACGCAGACGGGTTTCCATCCTTGTAATTGCATTTTTTAAGTAATCGAAATAGTTGGAAGAAATAAAATTGACATATTATTTAGATTTTTATCTATAATTTCATCTAGAATTAATAAAGACGTCTTTATAGCCGAAGACATAAATATAGATGACCTCATTTCACGGAGTTCAAAAAAAATAAAAGCAAATAAAATTGTTCACCAGAATCAAATAACTTTGATATGGTAACAAAATATTTTTAAAAGAGTCAAAAAAGTCCAATAACGTCAATAGTGTCACAAGCGAACAAATATCAACCATCAGAAACGTCAATCGTGCAGCCACTGTCAAAATACAAATGAATTACAAGACTGAAAAATATTTTTAAACCCACGCTTGGTAACGAAAAATAAAATAAACAAAACGTCATACTGGCATATACATATCGTTGTAATCTTTCAAAAATTCCCCATACACAAAACCGGCCCCCCACCCTCATTCTCCATACGAAAGCTCTATATAAGATGCTGATGCGGTATTGATCGCACGCATGCAAGAAGCAATGTCTACACCACTATATGCTTGCATGGACTTACGACACTAGAGATTCGTATTGACGTATGAAGGTATATATGGTGTGATGTATGGAGGAACCCTTTGGTGTGATGTATGCAGAATATAAAATAATGTGATGTATGGAGGATTTTTCAAATATACTCACGAAATATTTGTTCGCAATAATGCAAGCGTAAAAGCTTTTCGGCGGTATTTTGAACACATCAAAATTTCGTCAAACTTCTTTTGAATTTTGCGACTCCAGAATCACTTTGAACTTCTCAGGTGCAACCTTCGAATGAAAGGATGTTTTAGGTTGTTTCCATAATATCTTCCTTCATCTCGCCTCCGTCCATCGAACGCTATTGCTTTTCTATTTTATTATTTCTCTCCAATTTTTTTTTCGTTTTTATTTCTTTATTTTGTTTTTTTTTATTTAGTTCGTTTTTTATTATTATTTCGTTTTTATTTTATTATTTCGTTTTTATTTTATCATTTCGTTTTTATCTTATATTTTTTTTTAATTCTTTTATATTTTTATATTTATTTGCATTTTCGAATGTGGGATGCCAATCCATATAAACGTAAACCCACCCACCACCATGCTAGAGAATTCACCGTGAATAATACAGCTTAGACCTTTTTAAGCAACTAAGTTGTGTTTCAAATCAGAGCCAATTACTGCATAACGAAGGTACAAATGGAAACAAAAGATGAACTATTGGTAAAAAAAACTTTAAAAATTTAAAAATAAAAAGTATAAATAATTTTGCGAAGATCAAAAAATAAAGCCTGAAGGCAATTTTGCAAAATAAGAAGAGCGAAAAGTTGCGAGTAATGATTGAGGCAGGGCAAATGAGACGATGTTTGGCTCTATGCATATATGTGCTGTTTCCTTGTTGACATTCAAAAAGACCTCCTATGTTGTGATTGTTACTCATAGAAAAATGATAAAATTTTGCAGAATTTAGTTAAATGTGCACGTGAGTTTTCTTGTTCCGATTAGGGGTTCGAAGCTTCTACTTTCCTCACAAGGTGGTTTTCCCGAACCACTTGTTAACATGCTCCGTTTCAAAAAATATATTTCCAAATAACCTTTTTAGTTTTTCAAAAAGCAAAACTCTCTGGCGTGGATTACTCCGACAGCAAGAAACATTAAAAAAACATCAAAACCTTCAGTCCATAAATCCAACTCAGATTCTGTTTTTACATATTTAAAGCCCACGAAAAACGATTTATAATTTAATTTATTTGAATATGGGTAAGGCATCAGTGTATTTCAAAATTTTAAAAAAATTCTTTTTTTTATGGAGTTTTTTATTACTTTAGTTTTTGAGGTTTTTGACCTTTTCCGCTTAAAAGAAAATTATTTATGAGTCAGAAATTACATTAATCTTGAAGCTTGATGTTCCAGAATCATTTTTCATTTTCTTTTCTTTTTTCGACTTCGTTTCCGTTTTTGCGTCACCGCTTTTGACGTCCTTTTGAAAAATTTTATCAAGTGCGTCGTCTCTAATTAAAACCTCAAATTAACAAAATTTCAAAAAATTTTTTTATTTACTTTTGTTTTGAAATAATATTTCACTAAAAAACCTCAACACTATTTTGCTGAAGTTGAAAAATTAAATTCAAAATGTATTTTTGATTCGAAGCAACAAGTCATGTATAAAAGGTAGCGAAAAATCTGAAAAAGCACCGAGTTTGGAGAAGGAATACAATTGACATGGGAAATTTATTTAGGATTTGCCAGGAAGTTTGCCGACAAATCTCCTTGAAACGTGGATACTCTATCGATTGGAGTTCTTCTCTCAAGGACGACATTGCTTGGATCATTGTCCCACGCACACCACACCACCCCTGTCTTCCACCGAACATGGAAACAGTACCTTGTTTGATTTTTCCAACAGCACTCTGTAATGTCTCATGGAAACATAAAATTGATAAGAAAATACATATACTTGGTGAGAAACCTATGGATCTTATAAGAAAACATATTGAGCTTGTAAGGGTTCACTGGTTGTGTTTCCCAAATCTCATGAACGATCATTTATATTTTATCAGTTTTTGACACTTCCAAAGTTTGCTAAGTTGCCTACACTGGAGTTTATAGAAAAAAAAGCCTAACTATTTTCGATAAATATTTGATAGTATCACGTTTTGAGGGCACGTATTCTTAATTATAACTTCATAAATAAGTCATCTTTCGATTGATTACTTTTCCATAAAATCATTTGTTTCTATTCATAGCAACAATTTTGGAACATATTTATTTTAACGCTGGCATGAATCAACGTCCTTTCGGTTGATTAGTTCACACTTTTCCAAATTATACAGTTTTGTTTTTCTAAACTACATATTTCACACACTGGTTAATGAATAAAACACAAAAACCAACTGAAAAACTAAACAAAAAAAAAACTTCCAATCAACCAACCAGTCAATCAACCAATCACCAAAGCATTAAAGCAACAAACCAATAATCATTTACTCAACCAGCCAAAAAACCAACATCCACTCATCCTACCACCAACCAACCATCCAACCAACCAGCCAACCACCAACTAACCTGCAAACCATAAACCAACCAACCAACCACCAACTAACCATCAAACCATAAACCAACCAGCTAACTACCCAACAACCAAGCATTTACCAAACAAACAATCATTCATCCATCCAACAACCAATAAACACCCACCCAACAAACTACCACTCAACCACCAACAAGCCACCAACAAATCCCCATTCAACCACCAACAAACCACCACTAAACTCCCAACAAACCACCACTCAACCACCAACAAACCACCACTGACACCCACCCACCCTAGTGCTGCATAGAAAACTTCAAGGACCTACTGGTGCTCTTGTTGCAGAAGCAGGCCAACCCTGACGTTGTGGACAACGAGTTATGGACCCCTCTCCACACCGCAGCCACGTGTGGAAGGGTGGATCTGTGTGACATCCTTATTGAAAAGTTTACTTACTTTTTTTTGGACGAATACTTAAGTAATACTAACGTAATGAAAACAATTTTTTTAAGATTTTTGTCTTGTACTTAATTTTTAGTTTTCATAACTTCTTGATTTTCAATAATTTTTTCTATTAATTTTTGAAGCATACATTTTTCTATCAATTTTTAAATAATTTTTCGTTTTTTAATTCATCTGATGAGTTATTTTTAAGTTTTAATTTTTTCATAGAAACCCATAATTTTATGAATTAATAGCTTCTTTATACTATAATTATAACAATAAGACGTTTTGAGTGGCCTCGAAACTTTACGGGGCTAATGCCACTATAATAATATTCGTATTTGTATTGTATTGTATTGTATTTTATCCGGATTTGGTTCGGAATTTTTTTTTAATTAGTAAAAAATCTAAAAAATTGTTTTTTTCTTTTTTTAATGATAGATTTCATAGATTTTTCATGAAAAAATCCAGATAACGCTGTCAATTTATCAAATTATTAATTCATAATATTCAAAATATCTTTCAACGTGTGCATGATAAAATAATCAAAATTTCAACTCAAAAAATTTCAATAACAATATTTTTTAAATAAGAATTTAATAAAATTTTAAAAAAATACAAAAATAAAATGAGGTTTTGATTGGAAAATTTAATTAAAATGTATATAAAGGTTTGAGTTTGAAAGTTACGCTCTGAGAAGTTTGAAGAGAGGTTTGTGGCATTTACAACTTCTGGTCTTGTTCATGCGTTGGGGAGGATTAGACTTCAAATAAGATGACGCTTTGAAGAAAGTGTGAAGTACTTGAAAAAAATATTCGGAAAGTGCAAAAAGTATTTGAATGCAAAACTAAAATAGTGCTCTCGAATTTATGTATAAAAAAATTAGTTTAAAAAAAAAACTAAAAGTTGCATATGCTGGAAAGTGTTTTGCTGTTTTTGGTGGTTTTTTTGAATGTGATTTTGAAACAAAAAGATTGTTTTTTTTTTCTTTTTCCATTTACTTTTAATCTCCACAAAAAATTTAATTTGAATTTTTGACAGTTGTGAAAATTTTAGACAATATAATTAGAAAAACCTTTCATGAAACGCCTTGGTTTTTAATTTGGATACTTTAGCGACAATTTTTCAGACAAAAGTACCAAAAAAATTTTTCGTACTTTTCTTAAAGAAAACTATAAAAAAACTTACAGCATTAGCTTCGTCATGCTGAAATTAAAAATGAGATTTTCAAACGTGAAACTTTGATTAGGATTTTTTTAAATTCCATTTTCAGCTTCAATTTTTATCTATTATTTTTTGAATCAAGTGTAGTGAATCACACGTGGTCGCAACCGAAAGACCCTTTTTGCTGTTTTTTTTATTTCACGTTACATTAAAGTTGCATTGAAATCACTAGGAAAAGACCTGCATTGAGTATGAAATGGCGTTCGCGCCATAAATAAACACGACCGATGTGGACCATCCTAAAAAATTTGAATTTTCGGAGTTTTGTTAAAATATAATCAATAAAAAATATAATTCCAAAAATATTTTTGAAAAACTCAGTCGAAAACTAATTATAAAAAAACAAAAAAAAGATACTTTAATTTAAAATTATAAAAAAAACACCACAAGTGAAAAACTTGGTAAAAACACACTAAATTTATTAAAAAAACATCAGACGCAAAGGTCTGCGTAACGTAAGATGACACGTGGTACCTACAGCGGAGCTGATCTGTTGGCGGTAAACGCAGATGGTAACATGCCTTATGACATCTGCCAAGACCAGGCCACTCTCGACTACATCGAAAAGCGTATGTCCGAGAAAGGTGAGCTACTAATCCATAGGAAGATAATATTTTATACTCTTAAAATAAAAATAAAAATTATGGCGCTGATTGAAGCTTTTCTTTTTTCAGCGTGGCGTTTCAGCTGTTTTTTATGGTGCCTTGCTTTTCAGATTTTTATTTTTTAAATTATTTTTATGGTGTTTGCTTTAGTATAACAACTGGCGCGTTTCACACAGTATTTCGATTTAATGACTTTCTCCTTATACCTAACACGCACTCAACACCTTCTTTTGAATTAAAAAAAAAATCCAAGAACAGTAACAAGGCCTCTAGTCAATCAAAAGGTTCAATTGGAGTGTACTGGAATACACAGCTTCTACTCAAAAGCAACCTCGAAATTTGGCTAGAAATACTACACGAGCTCCATACAACCACTTCGAAAAACTACCACAAGCAACCACTACAAATACCAACCACCACAAGCAACCACCACAAACACCAACCACCACAAACACCACCACAAACATACACCACAAACACCACCACAAACATTGAAACCAATCAAAAATACACAAAAAACGATCAAAAACAAACAAATACCGTACACAACAACCACCACCTCAAACAACAACCACCACCTCAAACAACAACCACTACTTCAAACAACAACCACCACCTCAAACAACAACCACCACCTCAAACAACAACCACCACCTCAAACAACAACCACCACCTCAAACAACAACCACCACCTCAAACAACAACCACCACCTCAAACAACAACCACCATCTCAAACAACAACCACCACCTCAAACAACAACCACCACCTCAAACAACAACCACCACCTCAAACAACAACCACCAAAAATTGTCTTCACTAGGATTTTTTTTTTCATTTTCTTACGCATCTGATGTGGGTGCACTCCAGCAACGACTCGATAACAGACCAATTCGCTACTTAATTAATTTAACTAAGAAGCACTATTACGGAAAACAAAAAAAAACCCTCTAAACAACAAACCGCCTCCACTAAAAACCACCAAACAACAATTTCTCCTCTCCCAACTACAAAAATTCCACGACAACCACAGGAATCACTCAAGACGCCGTGAATGAGCGACGCAACATGAAGGAACAAAGGTTTCTTGCGGACCTCAAAGAGATCTACGACAATGAGTACTGTTTCGACTACGTGGGCTCCAAAGGCGAAACATACGTAAGTGGTCGTTGTGTGGAAGGTTGAATCCCTGCAGTGTTAACCCCTTCGTTCACTACCACTGATTTGAGTGGCAATTGAGCTTGAATGGTCAATTTGAGCGTTATTGCCATCGCAAAGCTTCGTCTTGATTTTTATCTATTTTATTTTTATTTTTTATTTTTTTGTAGTTGTTGTGAAAAGTGGCAGTAGTGTAAGTGAAGATGCCGACGTTGTTGAGTTGGGAATAGTAAGTTTCTATTAACGAACTTTGTACAACAAAAATATTTTTTTGATAAAGACCAAAATACTTAAAATTTTTCACGAAATTGTTTTTTAAGCAGCATTTTGTTTTAGTTTTCTGTGTCATAAAGTCTAAATAAACCATCGGGAGCCGTAAATTGTGTAATTTTCTGACTTTAAGAGATGTTTTCAACAAAAATTAAGCATTCTTTCCTTGTGCCAAGTGTTTTATTGGCATAAAATACAATCCGCTTTGCTTATACCGCTGGTGGAGTTTGTATGTGTAATTGACTCATCTTGTAGCTGATTATTTCAACGTTATGCTTAAATAATTGTCAATTTGTTTCTTCAAAAACGTAGCGACAAAAACATTTTTCGCGAAAACTTAGTGTTAAAAAATTTTTTTTTCAAAAAACCTCAGTGTAAAAAATTTCTTTTCTCGAAACCTAGTGTTAAATTTTAAATGGGGAAAACAAACGCTTTTTCGTTTTTGAAATATTTAGAATTTTTTTAAAAATGATTGAAGAGTCCAGAACACACAACGATTAAGTTCTAATCCTTTAATAAGCTGGAGCTGTTCACTAGAAGTTCATAATCCATAGCTTTTCTTCTTCGATTTTGCATATTTTGCAAAACAACTTTCCATTTTTTTTCAATAAAGAAGAAGTCTTTCTCTCTGTCATTATGAACACAAAACTGGACCGTTACTGAAAATTTTCTCGATAAAAACTTTCTACTATCTTTTTTTTTTCAAAATTTCTGCGGACTTCCAGCAACAACAATTTTTTTTTAAATTTATGTCTTGAAATTTTCTATATGCTTGAGAATTTTCTTCTAACGTTTATTCCTTTTTATCATTTACTTTTCATCTTATCATCATCCAACGAGCCTCGTTTCCCCACCACCAACACCAGCGATCTCATCCAACAACAACGTCACCACCACGTCTAACAAAACCAACGGCCCAACCCAACCACTATCGCTCACAGTTGCACATAGCTTCAGCAAACGGCTACAACGAAGTGGCGCAGTACCTGCTTGACAAGGGCTGTGAGGTGGACTGCACTGACGAAGACCTCTGGCAACCTATCCACTGTGCCGCTTGCTGGGACCAGGTGGGTGGAGAAGTTATTGAACCAGGACCCACACACCTATCTCACCCTCATTCTTCACCCATCCACACTTATCCTCACTCATCCACACCCATCCCTCATTTTTCCACACCCATCTCTCATCCTTCTACACCCATTCCTCACCCATCTACACCCATTCCACACCCATCTTACATCCATCCTTCATCTATTCCACACCCATCTCACATACACTTGACACCCGTCCAAACATTGTGAAATGGCAGCGTGTGGCGAAACGTATATATAACGTGGGTAGAAAGCTTATAAAAAGCATCAAGTTATACCAACGTACAAAACCTTGAATACAACAAACTAGAAGCTGGTGATGAACGTGGTGGCAGTTGGAAAGATGGTTGAATGTAAATGTGGAAAGAAAGACGTCACTTGTTGGTGCATTCTTGGTTTTGGAAGGGTGGAAAGAAGTGAAGAAGGTTGCACCATGTCGAAGCTCATTGGAGAAAGAATAAGTAAACGAAGTGAATAATGATGACTTATGAGGAGAAAAATGAAGATTTAAAAAAATTAAAAAAATTTAAAAAAATATGTGAATTTTTGAAAAAGTGGAAAAACAAAAAAAACAAAAGAAAATAAAAAAAAATGAATGGAAAATAAAACTATAAAAATTTATTGCTAATTAAATTGAATTCTAAAGCGCCAAAGCAAGAAACTGGGTCACAATGGTGCCGAAACGAGTGGTGTGTGTGTGTGTGGGAAGAGGTGGAGGAGTGCATGCGACTCTTGTTACATCGGACTGAGGCGGACTTGGTGGATAAGGCGGTCGTTAAAACTAAGCTCTTGCTGCTAATGACCATGAACTAGCTAACTCATACGTCTAAAGTCGCAGTGATGGTGGCGGTGGTGGTGGTTGTGGTGGTGGTGGTTGTGGTGGTGGTGGTGGTTGTGGTGATGGTGGTGGTGGTGGTGGTTGTTGTGGTGGTGGTGGTTGTGGTGGTGGTGGTGGTGGTGGTGATGATGATGATGATGATGATGATGATGATGATGATGATGATGATGATGATGATGATGATGATGATGATGATGATGATGATGATGATGATGATGATGATGATGATGATGATGATGATGATGATGATGATGATGAAGATGATGATGATGATGATGATGATGATGATGATGATGATGATGATGATGATGATGATGATGATGATGATGATGATGATGATGATGATGATGATGATGATGATGATGATGATGATGATGATGATGATGATGATGATGATGATGATGATGATGATGATGAAGACGACATTTCGAAGTTAATTCCAAGGGTTCTGATGAAGATTCATTATTGATGAGGTTCCATGAGTGAGGACGTTGATGAAGTTTTGAGCTGGCGGTGTACATTTTTAAAATGGCAAAGATGAATTTTTAACTGAAGTAAATGATTTTAAAAAGACGACGAGAATTTAAAATGACGATGAAGATGTTCAAATGACGATGACGGAAGAGGAGACAGTAAGAATTGATGGGATGGTTGCTTGACACCCTGGTGATGGAATTCTTTCCTTCCCGCAGCCTCAGATGCTCGAGCTGTTGTGTGACTACGGAGCTGACCTGGATGCCAAGACCAAGAACGGAGAAACACCACTAGGTGAGATGCCTTCCCTCCTACAATATATCTCCATATTCACAATATAACTCTTCTTTTTGTTCAAATACATATTTCTTGCCTTTTCTACCTTTTGTTATTAATTCGTTCCTGTTGTTCTCATTTTTTATCATTTTTTCAAAAGATTTCAAAAATGTTTTTCGAAGGGAGTTCCAAGAACAGGAACAACTTTTATGTATTCAAATCTTCATTAAATAATTGAATTATTCACATTTTTTTTATTTCTTCTTTGTTCAAATCTAATTTTTTTCATCATTTTCATCTTTTATTTTTTTATTTTTCCATTCTAATCCTCTTTTTCCATTTTTATTCTTTCTTTCCATTTTTGAGTTTTTCATTCAATAGAGATTTTTTCTTCACTTTCATGCAAAATCTCTAAACTTCCGTTTCCGCAATTTTTAAAAGCGCTTTGTTACGGAATTCAAAAATTGAAAAGGACTTCAAAGCCTCTCGAAATTGCCAGAATAATATTGTAAAATAACTCTCAGTTGGAAGTTCCACAGAAAGTAAAATAATTATGAAACTTTGAAAAAAGTGATAAAAATATATAAAAACGAAAAAAAAACAATATAAAAACGAAAAAAAACAATATAAAAACGAAAAAAAACAACAAATACATATTTAAAAAAAAATAAAATAAAAAAAAAAAGTAAGAATAACGAAATAGCCATTTGAGAAGATAAAAAGGTGGTGGTTTTTGGCTCACCACGTGACGCTGCTTGGCTGATGGAAGGACGCCTTGCATCAAACCTCATCCCTTGCCATGGAATTCAATAAACATGCAAGAGATGGATGGATGTGGCTGGGAGAGGAAGGGGGGTCAGAGTTGAGGAAGGGGGGGGGGTTGGAGTTGGAGGAGAGAGGGTTGGAGTTGGGGGGGGGGGTATTTTGGAGTTGGGGGGGGGGAAGGGGGGGGAGGGGGGGAGGGAGGGGGGGGGAGGGGGGGTGGTTAGAGTTTGGGGAGAAAGGGTTGGGGTTGGAAGGGGGGTATGTTGGAGTTGGGGGGGGGGGGGGGGTGGTTGGAGTTGGGGGGGGGGGGTATGTTGGAGTTGGGGGGGGGGGGTAGGTTGGAGTTGGGGGAAGGGGTGGGTTAAAGTTTGAGAGGGAGGGTGGACGGATGGCATGGATTTCAAAGCTCTGTAAACCACTTATCCACCCCAGAAGGGAACAGCTGTTTTATGTTGCTACAACAACCACAAAGATAATAATAATTATTATTATTCTTTTTAATTATTGTTTTTATAATTATATATTAACTTTTAAAATTGTTTCTCATATTATTTCTACTTTCAGCAATTTTTTTTTCTTTTTGTTATTATTATTTTTATTGTTATTTTTATTATTATTATTATTATTATTATTATTATTATTATTATTATTATTATTATTATTATTATTATTATTATTATTATTATTATTATTATTATTATTATTATTATTATTATTATTATTATTATTATTATTATTATTATTATTGTTATTATTATTATTATTATTATTATTATTATTATTATTATTATTATTATTATTATTATTATTATTATTATTATTATTATTATTATTATTAGTATTATTATTATTATTTATTATTATTATTTTTTTTTTTTTAATTATTATTATTATTATTTTTTTTATATTCTCATTATTATTATTATTATTATTATTTATATTATTATTGTTATTATTATTATTATTATTATTATTAAAATGGTTTCTGTAATCGAAGCGTCACGGGGCGAGGAACACATAAGCTTTTATGCTTCTCCGTCGTTTTCAAGGGTGAAATTGACTGTTGTAGAAGGAGATGGAAAAGAAGAAAGTCAATATGGCGTTGGTTGGTTGGCAGGGCAGCGATGGAAGGGTGTGTTTAATTCCGGAGAACTGTGGGAGGTGTCTGAGATGTGATATTGGAGGTGTCATAGGCAGCTGACATCTTAGTGAAATATAAAACGGTTGTTTTTTTTGGGATTGTCTTGGGAAAGTTGCCTTGATGAAAAGAATAAACCCGATGGAAAAAGAGTGATATTTTGAAAGAAAGCTTTCCATCTGGAATTGGAAAAGAGAATAATAAAAAAAGTAGAAAAAATAAAACAAAGTAGAAGACGCAAAATGAGGATAAATAAAAATAAAAACGAAAAAAAAAGAAAATAATTCAAATATGAATGGAAAAAAGGTTTCGTGCAAGAGATGGAGAAACGCTGATGAGTGGATGCCTAGAGTGGATGAGGTGTTTCAAAGGCAGCCTGTACCACCTCATGCCATGGGGGTTCTTTCAAGTGGAATATCACCCACGAGGCCATCACCCATGAGACCATCACCCATGAGACCATCACCCATGAGACCATCACCCATGAGACCATCACCCATGAGACCATCACCCATGAGACCATCACCCATGAGACCATCATCCATGAGACCATCACCCATGAGACCATCACCCATGAGACCATCACCCATGAGACCATCACCCATGAGACCATCACCCATGAGACCATCACCCATGAGACCATCACCCATGAGACCATCACCCATGAGGCCATCACCCATGAGACCATCACCCATGAGACCATCACCCATGAGACCATCACCCATGAGACCATCACCCATGAGGCCATCACCCATGAGACCATCATCCATGAGACCATCACCCATGAGACCATCACCCATGAGGCCATCATCCATGAGACCATCACCCATGAGACCATCACCCATGAGACCATCACCCATGAGGCCATCACCCATGAGACCATCACCCATGAGGCCATCACCCATGAGACCATCATCCATGAGACCATCATCCATGAGACCATCACCCATGAGACCATCACCCATGAGGCCATCACCCATGAGGCCATCACCCATGAGACCATCACCCATGAGGCCATCACCCATGAGACCATCACCCATGAGGCCATCATCCATGAGACCATCACCCATGAGACCATCACCCATGAGACCATCACCCATGAGACCATCACCCATGAGACCATCACCCATGAGACCATCACCCATGAGACCATCATCCATGAGACCATCACCCATGAGACCATCACCCATGAGACCATCACCCATGAGACCATCACCCATGAGACCATCACCCATGAGACCATCACCCATGAGACCATCACCCATGAGACCATCACCCATGAGGCCATCACCCATGAGACCATCACCCATGAGACCATCACCCATGAGACCATCACCCATGAGACCATCACCCATGAGGCCATCACCCATGAGACCATCATCCATGAGACCATCACCCATGAGACCATCACCCATGAGGCCATCATCCATGAGACCATCACCCATGAGACCATCACCCATGAGACCATCACCCATGAGGCCATCACCCATGAGACCATCACCCATGAGGCCATCACCCATGAGACCATCATCCATGAGACCATCATCCATGAGACCATCACCCATGAGACCATCACCCATGAGACCATCACCCATGAGACCATCACCCATGAGGCCATCACCCATGAGGCCATCACCCATGAGACCATCACCCATGAGGCCATCACCCATGAGACCATCACCCATGAGGCCATCATCCATGAGACCATCACCCATGAGACCATCACCCATGAGACCATCACCCATGAGACCATCACCCATGAGGCCATCATCCATGAGACCATCACCCATGAGACCATCATCCATGAGACCATCACCCATGAGACCATCATCCATGAGACCATCACCCATGAGGCCATCACCCATGAGGCCATCACCCATGAGACCATCACCCATGAGGCCATCACCCATGAGACCATCACCCATGAGGCCATCATCCATGAGACCATCACCCATGAGACCATCACCCATGAGACCATCACCCATGAGACCATCACCCATGAGGCCATCATCCATGAGACCATCACCCATGAGACCATCATCCATGAGACCATCACCCATGAGACCATCACCCATGAGGCCATCATCCATGAGACCATCACCCATGAGACCATCACCCATGAGACCATCACCCATGAGGCCATCACCCATGAGACCATCACCCATGAGGCCATCACCCATGAGACCATCATCCATGAGACCATCATCCATGAGACCATCACCCATGAGACCATCACCCATGAGGCCATCACCCATGAGACCATCACCCATGAGACCATCACCCATGAGACTATCATCCATGAGACCATCATCCATGAGACCATCACCCATGAGGCCATCATCCATGAGACCATCACCCATGAGACCATCACCCATGAGACCATCACCCATGAGGCCATCACCCATGAGACCATCACCCATGAGGCCATCACCCATGAGACCATCATCCATGAGACCATCATCCATGAGACCATCACCCATGAGACCATCACCCATGAGGCCATCACCCATGAGACCATCACCCATGAGGCCATCACCCATGAGACCATCATCCATGAGACCATCATCCATGAGACCATCACCCATGAGACCATCATCCATGAGACCATCATCCATGAGACCATCACCCATGAGACCATCACCCATGAGACCATCACCCATGAGGCCATCACCCATGAGACCATCACCCATGAGACCATCACCCATGAGACTATCATCCATGAGACCATCATCCATGAGACCATCATCCATGAGACCATCATCCATGAGACCATCACCCATGAGACCATCACCCATGAGACCATCACCCATGAGACCATCACCCATGAGGCCATCATCCATGAGACCATCACCCATGAGGTCATCACCCATGAGACCATCACCCATGAGGCCATCACCCATGAGACCATCGCCCATGAGACCATCGCCCATGAGACCATCACCCATGAGACCATCATCCATGAGACCATCACCCATGAGACTATCACCCATGAGACCATCACCCATGAGACCATCACCCATGAGACCATCACCCATGAGACTATCACCCATGAGACCATCACCCATGAGACCATCATCCATGAGACCATCACCCATGAGACTATCACCCATGAGACCATCACCCATGAGACCATCACCCATGAGACCATCACCCATGAGGCCATCATCCATGAGACCATCACCCATGAGGTCATCACCCATGAGACCATCACCCATGAGGCCATCACCCATGAGACCATCGCCCATGAGACCATCGCCCATGAGACCATCACCCATGAGACCATCATCCATGAGACCATCACCCATGAGACTATCACCCATGAGACCATCACCCATGAGACCATCACCCATGAGACCATCACCCATGAGACTATCACCCATGAGACCATCACCCATGAGACCATCACCCATGAGACCATCATCCATGAGACCATCATCCATGAGACCATCACCCATGAGACCATCATCCATGAGACCATCATCCATGAGACCATCACCCATGAGACCATCACCCATGAGACCATCACCCATGAGGCCATCACCCATGAGACCATCACCCATGAGACCATCACCCATGAGACTATCATCCATGAGACCATCATCCATGAGACCATCATCCATGAGACCATCATCCATGAGACCATCACCCATGAGACCATCACCCATGAGACCATCACCCATGAGACCATCACCCATGAGGCCATCATCCATGAGACCATCACCCATGAGGTCATCACCCATGAGACCATCACCCATGAGGCCATCACCCATGAGACCATCGCCCATGAGACCATCGCCCATGAGACCATCACCCATGAGACCATCATCCATGAGACCATCACCCATGAGACTATCACCCATGAGACCATCACCCATGAGACCATCACCCATGAGACCATCACCCATGAGACTATCACCCATGAGACCATCACCCATGAGACCATCATCCATGAGACCATCACCCATGAGACTATCACCCATGAGACCATCACCCATGAGACCATCACCCATGAGACCATCACCCATGAGGCCATCATCCATGAGACCATCACCCATGAGGTCATCACCCATGAGACCATCACCCATGAGGCCATCACCCATGAGACCATCGCCCATGAGACCATCGCCCATGAGACCATCACCCATGAGACCATCATCCATGAGACCATCACCCATGAGACTATCACCCATGAGACCATCACCCATGAGACCATCATCCATGAGACCATCACCCATGAGACTATCACCCATGAGACCATCACCCATGAGACCATCACCCATGAGGCCATCATCCATGAGACCATCACCCATGAGGTCATCACCCATGAGACCATCACCCATGAGGCCATCACCCATGAGACCATCGCCCATGAGACCATCGCCCATGAGACCATCACCCATGAGACCATCATCCATGAGACCATCACCCATGAGACTATCACCCATGAGACCATCACCCATGAGACCATCACCCATGAGACCATCACCCATGAGACTATCACCCATGAGACCATCACCCATGAGACCATCATCCATGAGACCATCACCCATGAGACTATCACCCATGAGACCATCACCCATGAGACCATAGGGTTCGAGGGTAGGAAGATTGTGAGAATATATGGTTCCCCTACTATTGTCGCTTTATAAAAACTATTAATTAAACTATTCGGCGTGAGGATAAGGAACTAATGAAAGAGGACCCAATGGGTTTGCGAGAATGAGTCTGTTTGGCAGTATAAGTGATTCTATGATGATGTGTTGCTCAAGTTGACAAGAAAAAAAGAAAGTTGAAGAAATAATGAGCGAAATGTATATGACTTGGACGGCATGATAAAACACAAAACAGAGAAGACTTTTGTAGAACAGGAATGATGTTTGTGCACAATGTTTTGTATACACCTCAAGTTGCTTCATAGGCCTCAACTCACGTCAGGAAATGTCAATAGAAGTAACTTATGTGTTGTGATGAATGGAATAGAATATTTTTGCGTATTTCTGAAAACATTTTGTTTTGTCGTTTTCCTCCTTTAAAAAATTTTAATTTTTTCTTTCTTGTCATGCATTCCCTTCCCTCGTGGCATCACTTGATATTCCCGGCTGGCACTCGAAGTAGGAGTATCACAAGGTTAAGAAATTCTGGAAAGTCCCCCAAGCTCATGACTTTTTGCAACATTCGTAACAAACCAAACAAGACGAATCATCTTTGAATAAAACGTTGCATATGCTAAGACTAGCCTGCCTTTATTGTTTCTAGCACTTTTTTTCAAGCATTAACGTGTTCGACACTTCACTGACACTCAAAAAAGCCTGTCATTCGGTCGCCTAATCAATTTTTCATAAGCAATTCGGCTTTTTCAGGGTCTCATTAGTAAGAGAGGTTGTACGCTACGTTCCTTGTACGTTGACGCAAACGTACACAAACGGCGTAAACTCACCCCAAACTACGGCAAACATTTTATTCTGAGTTAACAAGATGATTTTTTCATCGACACATACCTACATATTCACCTGAAAACAAGGATCTCCGTACACGTCAAATGATTTTACGTGCAAGTATTTTCGTGCAAATAGTCAGCGAGTAAAGCACACAATTGCGCACACTTAGTCACGTATACACAAACACAGACATATACATAAACAAATGCAGACGCATAAATAAACAAAAACAGATGTATACAAAAACAAGCACAAATTTACATGAAACCAATACAATTGCACAATTGAAAACAAAATTACACATACGCAAGCACACACCGCCAAATCCATGTATTCGAAATACAAGTATTTATATGAATAACTGAACAATCTCGAATATTAACATACACACACACACACACACACACACACACACACACACACACACACACACACACACACACACACACACACACACACACACACACACACACACACACACACAAACACACACACACACACACAAACACACACACACACACACACACACACACACACACACACACACACACACACACACACACACACACACACACACACACACACACACACACACACACATACGCACACACACACACACACACACACACACACACACACACACACACACACAAAAACACACAAACAAACACACACACACACACAGACATTTGTGAGGACATGGAGTTGAAACAAAGAATTCTACAGTTGCAGAAGGACAAGTTGCTGGAGGTTTTTTCATTGTGAATGCACGCAACTGTGAATAAATTATAATGGAGCCGATGCAAAAATATCTTTTGAAAAAGGATCTTGTTTTAGATGTTTATGTCGTTTTTTGTCGTTTTGTTTTTAGTTTTGAGTATTTTGCTTGAGTGATTTCGCTTTCGGGAGCTTTGAATGGAAGTTTTGTTCGCTTCATTTCCATCCACTTGCTCATTAGCACCATCTCCATATAAATTCTTGTTTTTTTCATCATCATCATCATCATCATCATCATCATCATCATCATCATCATCATCATCATCATCATCATCCTCATCCTCATCATCATCATCATCATCATCATCATCATCATCATCCTCATCATCATCATCATCATCATCATCATCATCATCCTCATCATCATCATCCTCATCATCCTCATCATCATCAACATCATCATCATCATCATCATCATCATCATCATCATCATCATCATCATCATCATCATCATCATCATCATCATCATCATCATCATCATCATCATCATCATCATCATCATCATCATCATCATCATCATCATCATCATCATCATCATCATCATCATCATCATCATCATCATCATCATCATCATCATCATCATCATCATCATCATCATCATCATCCTCATCTTCATCATCATCATCATCATCATCATCATCATCATCATCATCATCATCATCATCATCATCATCATCCTCATCTTCATCATCATCATCATCATCATCATCATCATCATCATCATCATCATCATCATCATCATCATCATCATCATCATCATCATCATCATCATCATCCTCATCCTCATCATCATCATCATCATCATCATCCTCATCATCATCATCACCACCAGGACAAGAAGATGAGGGGCGCATCAAAGGGACATACGACACCACGATCGCAAGGACCTCAGGGCAGGAGGGGAAGCATAACTAATACTCGGAGGTGGGTGGGGTAATAATAATAATATAAAAATAAAAATAATTTAAAAAAATATATAAAAATATAAAAATAAAATAAAAACATAAAAATATAATAAAATGAGATAATAATAATAATAATGATAATAATAATAATAAGAATAATAATAATAATAATAATAATAATAATAATAATAATAATAATAATAATAATAATAATAATAATAATAATAATAATAATAATAATAATAATAATAATAATAATAATAATAATAATAATAATAATAATAATAATAATAATAATTATTATTATTATTATTATTATTATTATTATTGTTATTATTATTATTATTTTTTTTATTATTATTATTATTATTATTATTATAATAATAATAATAATAATAATAATAATTTTATTATTATTATTATTATTATTATTATAATAATAATAATAATAATAATAATAATTTTATTATTATTATTATTATTATTATTAATAAGAATAATAATAATAATTAATAATAATAATAATATTAATAATAATAACAATAATAATAATAATAATAATAATAATAAAAATAACAACAATAATAATAATAATAATAATAATAATAATAATAATAATAATAATAATAATAATAATAATAATAATAATAATAATAATAATAATAATAATAATAATAATAATAATAATAATAATAATAATAATAATAATAATAATAATAATAATAATAATAATAATAATAATAATAATAATAATTATTATTATTATTATTATAATAATAATAAAAATAATAATAATAATAATAATAATAATAATAATAATAATAATAATAATAATAATAATAATAATAATAATAATAATAATAATAATAATAATAATAATAATAATAATAATAATAATAATAATAATAATACTAATAATAATAATAATAATAATAATAATAATAATAATAATAATAATAATAATAATAATAATAATAATAATAATAATAATAATAATAATAATAATAATAATAATAATAATAATAATAATAATAATAATAATAATAATAATAATAATAACAATAATAATAATAATAAAAGTTTTTTCGAATGACTTAAAAAAAAAATTCAAATAATGTAAAAATTAAATTAAAAATAATAATAGTTAAATTAAATTGGAAAAAATCATAATAAACCCAATTTTTAAATCGTCAAAACAAGCAACGGAGGCATCTCCGTTCAGTCATTAAGACAAATCAGGTATTAAAATGTAATTGGGTGATATCAGATGAAGAATGATGAGGGTGGATAGGAGATGAATGTGGTGGGAAGAGGTCGATGATAATGAACATAATATTTAACACAAAAAAGCTTTTAAAATGAAATCATGAATATTTAGAGCGATTAATTAACCAGTCATTTAAGTCCAGTTAAATTATTTATAATTTATATTTTGGGGGAAAGTTCCAAGGGCAAGAACAAAGTTTCTGTGTCCAACATTAGCCTTTTTAAATAACGAGAACAAACGGATGGATGTTTGTGGATCTTCACACTGATGTTCTTTCTGTTCACTATTCAGAGTAGCCACGGTGATGGATGGTAGTGGTGGATGGGTGAGGTGGGGATGAAGTTGTGTCTATGGTCGAGAGATGGAAGGTTGAAAGGGTGTTGATAGGGGTCAGTAGCATTGCAAGTGGTGGCTTTAGTGGTGAGAGTGGAAGGAACAACAAATTGGTGATAATGTTGAAGCTAGTGGTGAGTTCATTACAATACAATAAAATACAATACAATACAATACAATACAATACAATACAATACAATACAATAAAATACAATACAATACAATAAAAAACAATACAATACAATGCAAACACGAATATTATTGTAGTGGCATTAACACGGTAGAGTTTCGAGGTCACAATACAATACAATAAAATACAATACGATACAATACAATACAATACAATACAATACAATACAATACAATACAATACAATACAATACAATACAATACAATACAATACAATACAATACAATACAATACAAGACAAGACAAGACAATACAATACAATACAATACACTACAATACACTACAAATACAAACATTATCATAGTGGCATTATTCTCATAGGTCTCCAAATCCATTGGGGGTATTGTGTGCATGATGGCTGTCTGAATGCGATGATTTATTTGAAAAGGAGAAATAAAATAGTTTGGAAAGTTTGTGAAATGTGCGACAAAAGACAGAGAGGATGCCGGATTGTTGAGGACTGAGAAGAGATAATCAGTTTAGCAAGGGGTAGTATAAATGAATTTAGATTTTCAACTGAAAATAGATTTGCCAAACTATGTGCAAGCACCATAGTGAAGATGGTTGGTGGTGTGGTCTCCAATAGGTTGGAGAAACAAAAAGAGGGAAGGAATGTTTTGGTGTTTGGAGGCAGACACAACGCAAATGAGATTATCTCAAGCAGAGTCAAGCCACCAAGCCTCTCAAGGATTGGGGTGGAGGCTTGGTGGCTTGACTCATGAATCAGATGGATTTTGAATCAATGAAACGAAGACCGATGTTCGGAATGCGTAAAAAGGTTGCGAAGGAAATCTTTGTGAAATCAAGTTGCTTCCAGTGGCTTCATACACAAAAGCATTAGTGACTAACTGGAGCATTTTGGAGTTTCAATAAAAGATTTGTTATGCCTTGCATAAACCTGGTGACGTTGATTGCTTTCCAACATCCCACCATCACCCTTCGTTGGAGGCACGACTGGTTCAGAAGGCCATGGATTGAGAATGGAGGAGCATGAAGTGAAAAAAAGAAAAAAATGAAATAAAATGTACTTTTTATTTGTCGTTTCTTATTCAGCTTCGCATCATCTCACTACTTTGGAGTTGTCATAATTAAGTGGCCTCGAAACTCTACGGGGTTAATGCCACTATAATAAAATTCGTTTTTGTATTGTATTGTATTGTTTGTATTGTATTGTATTGTATTAAAGTTGCTCAGTCAGTGAGTCATTGGGAAGATTAACAAAAAACAAAAATTATTTTTTTCTTTAAATCATCCAATGAAAACCACGAAAAAATTGTCTCATGAAAAGAAAAAAAAATGAAAATTGTTTCATGGAAATGATTCAAAAAAATGGAGTTTGAAAAAAAATCAATAAATTTTTTGAGAATTAATGACGTGGAAATGAATGAGCAATGGTGAATGCATATATCGATTGAGTCATCATTCAATGCTTCAATATGAGATCAAAAATCATTTCTGATCATTTATATAGCGCTGCTTACACTGTTCAAGAGCCCAAAAAATAAGAAAAATAATAAAATGACCAAAGAAATTTTAAATTATATTTGAAACGAAACAAAGAACTAAAATTATGAAATAAATACCAAAATGAAGCCATTTTTTTTAGTTTTCCCCATAATTATGCACTTAGACACGACGTGTCAATTTCAAACATTGGAAACACCCCGAGCAATGGAATGAGACAAAATCCCATCGCATGTCTAATCAATACGACAACATATCAATTTGTTTAAGAACAAACTACACTCGAAAATACCGCGTGTTTCTTTCAATCATCATATATTCAAAAAAGAAATTCAATGACGTGAAGAGTAAATTGCAAAGAGTAGACTGGGAACTTCAAAAGGCACCCATGTGTACGGCTGGATGCACGCTTAATTGCACACTTTTTAAAGTATTTAAGTCGTGAAAATACTCCTTTGAAACATACTTGAATTATTTAAAAAAAAATAAAATCCAAAATATTCCAGACTCATTTTTTGAAAGTAAAATTCAAATGGTTGGTTCCTGAGGCGGTGTAAAAGGCACGTCTTTTCGTGAAGTTATTCTGCATACTTTGTGGGAAATCATCATTTAGTCATAATAACGTTAAGATTTTTAAATCTTCTTTTTATTGGTTTCTTCAAAAGAAAAACTCAATACAACAGTAAAGATGGAAAAACAAAGAAACAACAGAAAAAACAAAGAAATTAATTCCAAACCACATCTTTGACTCTCAGGATCTTTCAATTAATTCCGACTAAATAGGTCATTGACCTACCAACCAATCAATCATACATCAGAAAGCCAAACAGTCAGGAAATTTGTCTGCTAATTAATCAAATAACCCACGTACCCACCCTTCTACTAATCAAACAGCATTTCACACAAACACAATAACACGTAAAAAAAAACATACGCATACACAGAAACACACACACACACACACACACACACACACACACACACACACACACACACACACACACACACACACACACACACACACACACACACACACACACACACACACACACACACACACACACAAACACACACACACGCACACACACACACACACACACACACACACACACACACACACACACACACACACACACACACACACACACACACACACACACACACACACACACACACACACACACACACACACACACACACACACACACACACACACACACACACACACACACACACACACACACACAAACACACACACGCACACAGTGCCTCTGTGAGAAGATCGAGCACTTCACAGAAGAAAAATATGGCGCTAAAAGAGGCAAAGGAGGAGGCGATGAGGATGAAGATGGACAAGAAGTTGGATGTTTCCATAAAGGGCGAAGTGAGTGGGAACCTTATGTGTTGGTTGTGGAGGAGGAAATGTGTTAAACTTTAAAACAAAACTAAAACGAAAAAAAAACAACCAATGTCTGGAAATATTGCTTCAACTATCTAAGTACCTCACTTGAAACATTAAAAAAAATTTATCCGCGAAATGGCTGCGTGAAAACGCTCGAAATGCCCTCCTTAATGCGTCTTGGGATTTGCCGATGTCATAATTGGCCTCTCCACACTGCGCTCATACTTTGTAACTTTTCTCACTTTTTTTTGTTACTTTTTTTGTTGAAATGTTCAAAGTTGAGAATGGAATACGGTTGGAAAGGAATTCGCTTGTGTAACCGCACGAAATACGACTCAGTTAGCTCAAATATATCATAATTATCTCTTCATGGCTAAGTATGTTAGGTTGGTTGAGAATTTTTTGAAAGCAACCAAGTGGAGAAGTTATGTTCGTAATGGATGGCTAACTCTTATCACTTCTAGGGAAACTTCTTGGAGAGTATTATGGAATCTTATGAAAGATTATAAGCCTTTTTGTTATAACGATGAGCCTTGAGGTAGAAAAAAACATGAAAACCATTAGAACAAGGCTCGTTTTAAAAAGTAAAAAATAAATAAAAGTGGACAAGAAGGCGAAATAAGAATAAAGTTAAGAGAAGATGCTATAAACGTAGCCAGACGCACATAAAATATCCAGAGTTGACATTTGCTGGTGGAAAAGAAGGGCAGGAAAAAAAATTTTATAAAAAAAGAAAAATATTTTTAAAAAAGAAAAAAATAAAAATAAAATAATAATAGAAAAAGAAATAAATAGATAATAGATAAAATAAATAAAAAAGAACTAGAAAAAATATTCATTGTTTGGTGTGTTTCAACATTCTCGAACAGCAAAAGACGGAAGCGCAGGATCATGATGAGAGCAATTAGCAGGATTCGGTTTGAAAGAATTCACGAAAAAAATGGAAAAACTGAAAAGAATGCTGTTAAAAAAAACAAAAATAAAAAACTGAACATTTAAAAAATTTCAAACAAGAAACGAAAAAGTTTCAAACACAAAAAAACAAAAAATATTTTTTTTTAAATACAAAAAAATTTCAAAAAAATAACAAACCAATTTTTAACCAAGAACAAATCAATTTAGAACAAAGAACAAACCAATTCGAAACAAAGAACAAACAGTTCGGAGTCACCACAGCTCCAATGTCACTCCTGGCCCTTCCCCACGTGTCTGTCACCAAAAACCTTTCTTCCTGAAACTTTTATGGAAAACCATGCAAATCAGGATTGGTAAGTGCTGAGAGATGCCATCAGCAAGCTATTTCAACGGCTGTTCACGCTTCAAATTGTTTTATAACTTAAATGTGTTTACTACATTTAACACATTAAAATTTATATATCAAAGACTTTAATTAGTTTGAGATTTTTAGAGATTTTTAGAGAATTTAAGAAATTTAAGAAGTTCAGGAAAGTTTACAAATATAAAAAGTTTGAAAATTAATAATTTTTGGAAGGTTAACAAATTTGATGAATTTAAATAATTTTAAAATAGTTTCAACTTCAACTTTTATTTCATTGTCGGTTGTGTGGTTAAAAGTGAAACCTCTCGCATGCAACATTGCAACCCACTCCGATCTCCACAACAAACTTGTCAAGCTGTTTATCCTTGAAATTGTAACAGCCAGAAAGACTTAACCATCGACAATATTCTTCCCAACTGCTATAATATATAGAAACTACAAAAGCCAGTGATAGCTACCAATACTACAGCAACACAACCAATCGAAAAATATTGTTTCAAGCATTGAAAAGTGCACCCCGCAACTGGTGCAAGCCTGAACAGCATTGAGAAGTGTAGCAACAGCCCTGATTGCATCTGAAACATGGACATTCGAAAGAAATTATAATTATCTTTGCCACATTTGTGCAAAGTTATTCAAGCAAAGGGTTGACTCAATGCGCCCTCAACGCCACCTACGATCTTAGCCATCATTTTCATGATAATCTGGATACCAGAGTTTCTGGCATATTTAACCATAGATTGTTATAGGCTTTAATTTCACGCGCTTTTGCGACTTATAGTTCATTTGGTCCCGTTTTGTGGCATATGCGAAGGTAAAGAAGACTCCAAAACATGGATGGGTCTGTGACACTCGACCTGAGTAAGATTGAGTTGTCTTTTATCTGAAGCCATGAGTGGTAGACTGAAAGGCGTGAGACTCAACATTCAAATCCCAACTACGGTGAGCTTTGAGTTATAAAAGGGGCCTTATAAGTAAAGAACGTACACCACGCTGGAATGGCATAAAAGCTTTTGGCGTTTATTGCCACTAAATTCATAATTGTACACACAAAGTTGGGACGTTCTGTACTTTCCAAAAATCGAGCAGCATAATAGCAGTTTGGTAGAGATAACAACCGATATAAAGAAGCCACTTCAGTTTGATTTCAGACCACAGAACAGGATAGACGCTTGATCAATCTAGTGTTACTCTTTATGTAGTTGTTTCATTTGAATATTCCAAGTACACTGCCATCCTTTACGCATTGATTCAAGTTTTTAAAACGAATAGGTCATTAGAAGTTTGGAGCGCCTGTATCGATTTAACATAACTTTCATTCTTTCGCTTCCAATTGGTGTCCTCGAGCCACCTCACAAAGCCTTCCAACTGTTTGATTGTTTGATAAGTTGCCGAAACTGACTTGAAAATTTCAATTCAGCTTGCTTTATGGCATTTCCAAATACGCTAACTCAACTTTAGTGAAAAAACTCCAGCAGCTGGAAAGATTAAACATTAAAAATGAGATTGCCTGTCTCTCTGAGCCGACTTACAATGTAGATGTAAAGAATTGAATGAATTCATTAATAATTTCAAACTTCAAAAGCTGGTTGCTTTGAGTTCATTAACGGCTTGAACGCGTTTGTCACGGCGAACGAAATAGAATTGCGCTCGTAGCGTGAACTTTCGTTTCGAATTTTGATCTAATTTGAGGTTTTCCCTCAAATCCAATTTCTTTAATTTCTTTTCAAGAAAATGAAAGCTAAACCCGGGTCAAAGTTCAAGCTGAAAGCCATCACAGCCAAGAATTCCAAGAGACTAGCAAGCAACAACGACAGTGATGATGGCGAAAAAGCAACTGCCAGCTCTCAATACCTATCCAACAGCAACGAAAAAACCTCCGTGAGATATCGTAAATGCGAAAGTTCGACTGGGGAATTTTCAAAATTTGTGAAAAATTCGCCATTAAAAAATTCACGATATAAATCTGACCAAAACAAAAATTGTTGTTGTATCGTTTGAGCTTGTTTATGGTTCGTGCTGTGTTTCTTAGCCTGCATTCTTGCACATCTTTCAATTTGAAATATTTAACTTCGTTTTTCAAGTCCTGAAGTTACGTTGACTACAATTTGGCAATTCTTTTGATTCATTCGAAATGCACCTTAATTTCAAAGTTGTTAGATAACAGCTGTCTTGTTTCAATATTCGCTATTACTTTCAAATTATCAGTTCAACTAGATTCGTTTCAATTCAAGGCAATAAGCTGTAAAAATCTTTTTTGCGAGCTGTTGGTGTTTTTTGAATAGAAAAAAAGTTAGTTTGAACTACACTATTTTTCGAAAACACAATGCCCAAAGCTTCTCTTTGTACTCGAGATTAGCAGTTAACTTATGGCTTGTCGCAATTGACATCAATTTTTCAACGAGTAACTAAAGAAATTAACTTTTAGAAATGCCACTTTGATTTATGAATTCATTTATAAAATGAAATTCCAGCTTTTACTTTTTTTAAGCGAAAATTTTGTTGCAAATAACATTATTGATTTTTTTTCGCAAAGTACAATGTTTTTGAAAATCTTTTTCTAGACGAACTCTCAAAACTTGTACTCAAAACTGTCGAACGAATTATGGATTTACCATAATTTCATTTTCGAAATATTTTGTAAAAAGGCTTTTAGAAATCTATTGGCATATTTTTATATAGATTAAAATGGCTTTCCCGTCGAGTGAAATTTCATTGAAGTTGAAATCATATTTTATTTAATTTTTTATCAAAACGTTTCTTTTTGCTGTAGCTTTGAAGAACTGAAAAAAGTTTTTATATATACACATTTCCGTTTATTTTCAAGTCTTTTGTACTTTTCAATACACTTACAACATAAGAATTATATTTTTGTAAAATAACGAGATATTATTTCACTCCTATCATCATATCACGTTTGAATATGATCAAGTACACCCAATGTCGAGTATATTCGAAGGAATGTAGTAAAGACAAAAATTTGATTAATAAACTCATCTGTTCAGTAGATTTTCTGTAATTAAACGTACCCAGCGCACTAGAAATATGCTCCGCTTTTTGAAAATTTCGATATGAAATTATTTTTAATTTTGAGGAATTCCATTTTAGTTAGAAAGTTTAAATATGAACAAGAGCTTTAAAACATCAAGGATGCCCTGTATTTCATTCTAAAACTGCCTATTCATTTTGTTCGGGCTATGTTGAAGAAAATAAAAATGTAATGAATACTCTTCAAAACTAAATTCAAATTAATTTAACTTTTCTTATTATTTAAAATAAAATTGAAATTGCTTTTAACTCAGAGTGAAAGTTATTCAAAATTAAAATAGAATAAAAAAATAAAACTTGAAGTCGTGATGTTTAAAAGTTTGAAAAGAATGGCTTGTATCATTTATCATTTCAATAACACATCAAGGAAAGTTTGGCTTGAAATGTTTCGAGCTGCCGTTTCTTTGGTAACCTCCAAACTTTATGCTACGACACATTCCTTTTGCCGAACGATATTAGTGTTATACTTTTTTTTATTATGAATAAATTCATATTACTACTTTTATCTTTATAATTGAGTTAACATTATTCTGTATATCTTGATGTTGATTGATAAATCAAACTTTGCTGTTTTTTTATTGTTATTATCAGCTTTTTTTTAATAATTAATTTAAAAAAGGAACATTATTCGACTTTTTTATAGATTTCCGTCAAAATGAAAAATTTGACGTCCAACTTGGGAGTTGAAATTTTTTCCATCAAAGTTGATTTCATCGACACATCATGACGATGATGGATGCGATCTATTCTGTAATCTAGACAATAATTTTCGCGACAATGTCGCATTGTTGAACTCTTTTTAAATTATTTATTGATCGAAATAAAACATTGATTTTGAAAAATATTTCCTTATAATAGGTTATAAAAACAAAAAACCTTTTTCTAATTAATTGGCGCAAAATCAAAGTCAACTAAAAAAAATAATAATCCATTATTAAAGAAAAAACATGATAAACCGGGTATTAAAATTAGAAAAAGATGAATTGAAGGCCGAAAGCTTCAATATTTTCTCGATAGGTTGTTGAAGGAAAGAATATTGCGGGAGACCTCAAACAAGGACTTGGCAAAAGCTGGCCCTTGCGTAACCTTCAGTGACACACACATTTTTATTCAACAAAAATTATTAAACTTTAGTGGAAAAAAAAGAAAAACAGCTTTGAATTGAAAAAATAAATAAAAAATGTTTCAGATTAAGCTTGAATGTGTTTAAAGCAACAGAACCACTTCAAAGACATTGCTGGCCAACCATTTCCATCTGGTCCATCCTCCTTGCCAGGAAGTCCCAAGTATCTTGGTAGTCCTCAGAAGCTAAAGGGTAGAGAGGCGTAGCTGAAGCAAGAGAATCGCCTCAATTGCTTGCCTTGGCGCTATTAGAATAAGAGTTATTATTTATTATTATTTAAATGTTCAAAAACCGTTTATGTTTTGATACAATTGTATTACTAATGGCCAATAATATGAATGATATGGATTATTAGTTATAAATACATTTTTAGTGAAATTATGTTGTTGTTACTTTTATAGGTCAATATTTGAAATCAAAATTGTAAGTGTGAAAAAGTTAAAACTAAAATCTAAGCAAAAAAAAACAACAAAAAATTCACGTAATAAAAATTGATTCGCAAGAGGGACGCGAAAAAAGTTGAATATATAATTACTGGCGCCTTCTTGCTGTCCCACCATGAAGAGTTCTGTGACTTTGTACAGAGCAGCCAAGGTGGCTCTCTTGCTGTAGTAGTTGATCTGCAGTGGTGGGGGTGGTGGTTGGAGGAACAATGGAGTGAAGGTAGTATGGTAGGTTGGTAGTGTGGTTGCAGTGTTTGTATAAATTGCGCTGGAGTGGTGGTGTTCGATTGATTGTGGTGGTGGCGGATTAGTTGTAGTGGAGTGGTGGTTGAAGTAACAAGAGTAGGAATAAAGATGGGTGTGTGAGTAGTGGGCAGGCATCGACGAAGGGTTGCACGAAATGACACACGGTAGTCCAAAACCTTAGGTTTCATGAAACTTAACCCCATTAAAATCCCTTCACGAATTTCAACAATCTTCAACTTCAAACTTCTCATATTCAATTGAAACCTCAAAACGGTCCCCAAACTTGTTACCTTCCAAGCCCATTCACCGATCAATTGCCACTTTATTTTATTATATTTTTACATTTTCACTATAATTATGATAATAAAAATACAATTTGAGCGACCTCGAAACTCTACGGGGTTAATGTTACTATAATAATATTCGTATTTTTATATTTTATATTGTATTTGTATAATATTAGTAATTGTATTGTATTTTTTTGTATTGCCCATCTCACACATACATCTAGAGACTTATCGCCAGCATAGAAGCATATATCATCCATCAGACTGGAAAGGTTCTTCAAGGCGTCTGGTATGTTTGATGGTTGGGTCATCAGAACCATTGCCTGCATGGTGGGAAGATGAGGTGGAATAAAGGTGGGTGAGTGGAGATGGGTGGGTGGAGATGGGTGAGTGGAGATGGGTGGGTGGAGATGGGTGGGTGGAGATGGGTGAGTGGAGATGGGTGGGTGGAGATGGGTGGGTGGAGATGGGTGGGTGGAGATGAGTGAGTGGAGATGGGTGGGTGGAGATGGGTGGGTGGAGATGGGTGAGTGGAGATGGGTGAGTGGAGATGGGTGGGTGGAGATGGGTGGGTGGAGATGGGTAAATGGAGATGGGTGGGTGGAGATGGGTGGGTGGAGATGGGTGACAATGAAAAGTCAAGATTAGGGTTCGGAAGGATGGGGGAAAGCATTGTGAGGTGAGAGGAGGAGTTGTGTGAATAAAAAGTGGTGTACGAATAAAAAAGAATTTGGAATTAGGAGAAAGCTAATGAAAATTAAAAAAAAAAATTTGCCACAAAGTTCACAAAAGACATTCAACACCCTCAAAAAACAATAAACAAAAACTTCACTCATGGAACAATAAGAGAAGATGAACAAAAAGAACAAAAAATCAAAAACATTAACAATGAAACAGTTCTAACAACAAAAACAACAAGGTCAACAGCAACAAAAAAACAACAGAAGCAACAACAACAACGTCAACAGCAACAACAAAAACAACAACGTCAACAGCAACAACAAAAACAATAACGTCAACAGCAACAACAAAAACAACAACGTCAACAGCAACAACAAAAACAACAAGGTCAACAGCAACAAAAAAACAACAGAAGCAACAACAACAACGTCAACAGCAACTGCAGAACAACAGAAGCAACAAAAACAACAACAACAACAACACAATAACAATGGACAACCTGCGGCCAAACATGCATGTAGGGGATGTTGAGTGAGAGTCGATGTGTGAGGGCATCTTCAAGGAATTGTCTAGTGGTCTGATGGGTCCTGATGGCGATGAAGATGATGGTGGTGGTGAGGATAAAGATGATGGTGGTGGTAATGATGATGAAGATGAAGATGATGGTGGTGGTGATAAGACGATATGGTTATGAAAATATGAGAATAGAATGCTTGAAGTGATGATAGTGAAAATAAAAATGTTAATGGTAGTGGTGTTATGAGGATACAAGAATAGGGTTAATGACAGTTAAGCTCACTATATTAGAATCGTGAGTGACCATATTAATACTAGTTTGTTCAGACAATTCCTCTAGTGAAAGAACACTCAAAAACTATGAATTAAGTTTGGATAGAAAACAATTGATTGATATTAAGTATCAATAAGAAGAAGTAGTAATAATTAATAGTACTAGGTAGCAATAGAAAGAAGTAGTAATAATTAATAGTATTGAAAAATTATGAATCTCAGTCTCATGGATAAACAGAGAAGCCACATACTTGCTGGCAACTTGTTCCTTCAAGTGTTCCACCAGTTGGGCATTGGCCTGTCTGTAGTGGTAGCTGACCAGATCGTAGCCATTCTGGGGCATCAGTCCATGACTCATCACTGACAAGCCTGTCATCTCTGCTCCTGTGTCATCGAAGCAAGGTCATCAATGAGGTCTTGCCATGTACAAGCATTTTTATGACATTTTCAATAAATTTCAACCCATTATAAAAATTTATTCATTATTAATTTTCAATTAAAAGATAAAAATGGATTAAAATATTTTTTAATATTAAAAAAAAATTTTTTTTTCTTTAATGCTTTGATAGTAACGATATGCAGCAAGAACCTTTAGCAATTGCTTCAGCGCTCCATCCGCACTGAGGCACAAAAGACATAGCAGCTTCCAAGATTTTCTCTTTCACCTCTTCCAACCTCAACTCATCCTCTTCTTCAATGCACCCACTCTCTCCTTCACTTTGATTTTAAAGTAGAAATTTTTATTCGATGATGCTGTCACATACTATAAAATGGAATATTTTGTATACAAACTGGAAATGATTTCAACAAATTTGATGAAAAAACAATTTTCTTGATTTCAGAAGATTTATATTTGAATAAATAATCTTATCTAATCTAATCAAATCATTTACATAGCCAGTTATAATTATTTATATAGAACTCACTCTTCAGTGTCTGAAGGAAGAAATTCATCATTATCATTAACGGACGATGATGAAGACGACGATGATGACGATGATGATGGCGTAGTGTCATTTGGTGGTTTAGAAGACGTAGAGAAGCTTAGACTAGGTAGAGTACAGCTTCTATGACTATCAAGTGAGCTTTTGAGAATGCTTATATTATCTTTTTTTAAAAAATTCAAACTCAAAAAAAAATTGGTTCTTGAAAAAGTTGAGAATTTTTTGAGAAAACCTCGCCCTGAAAATTTTCAAGTTCAAATAGTTTTACTAAACACTTGAGTAAAATATTCAATATGAAGTCCAACAAGATTTTATTTCGCAACATATATTGAAATATCACTTGAGAACTATAACTATGAATAGTGAAATGACTGACCTTCTTTACTAATACGAAACAACAATATAGTTCGACTTAACATTTTAGGAGCAAATTTTACTAAATGGTTAAAGGGAAACTCAAATTGTTTTTCAGAAATGTGCCAACTTCAAGTGATAAATTTAATCGTCGATCCACGACAAATTGAAGAAACGAAGTTACCTATCAAAAGAATAATTTGAATTGAATATTATAAATAAGATTAAATTATTGAAACAAGTATTCTTGTAGTTAATTTAAAAAATATCCCGAGTGAATATGGTTCATGAAACAAGCATTTATTTTCACGGTTGATAATTTTGAAGTTTAAAGTTGAATTATATATTTTTTGCTTCATTTTCGCACTCAGCCCTCAATGAATAGGGCAGGCATCAATTGCACCCACTTGCTCTTCTCCCCTTGGACGGGCATCTCCATCACTGTGGCCACCTTCTCACGACTCTCATCGTGATACAGGGGCACTTTGATGTTTTTGGCGTCATCATCATCATCATCACCACCATCTTCGTCTTCTTCTTCAACGCCTGAACCCTCGAAATTGTTGCTGTTGTTCGCGTTTAAAGAATTCTGTTGGAAGAAGAAAAAAGAATGCCATCAGCGCTAAACAATTAGAATTAGATTTGATCAAATAAATTTTTCTACAAAATCTTGATTATTTCGCTGTATAGCCGACACAACCAACAACGAAATGCATTAATTAGATTCAATTAAATCTTGTAACAAAAATCCAAAAATACCTTTTCATACCACGTGATACGACAGGTGGAAATTTGCATTAGGACCGGGTCATTTTTCTTTTTTTCAGCAACTTTCATGCCGTCAAAGTTGCAACCAGCCATTTTGAGTCCTGATATCCTCAACGCTCCAACCTTACTGCCTTTGCTATCCGACCACTCACAACACATCTTCACTCGATCGATCGAACAGTTCATATTCCTTGAAATCATTATTTATATTTTGAATTAAAAAAATTTTTTTTATTTAAAATGAAAAATATATAAATTTTAGAGTTATGAACGCTTTTTTTAGTCAAAACTGTCAAATAATGCATGTATTCTTCCAAAATCACAGACTCAACCTAGCGGAAAGTTGACGATGTGCCGCCAAGAATGACTCAGGGTTGAAGAGGTCTGAGAGACGTACAGTTGATTCAAGCCACTTCTCCCACCCACCCTCTGCTAACTTACTGATGCATGAAGCCTTCCTCACCACAGCCTGCATGTAAGCACTAGGATGTTCTGGTCCGTTCCACTTGGAACTCCAATGTGGGGGAGTCTATGGCGGTTGGTGGTGGTGGTTGTTGGTGGTGGTGGTTGTCGGTAGTGGTGGTGGTTATTGGTCGTGGTGGTTATTGATGGTGGTGGTTGTTGTTTGTGCAGATGGTTTCGTGGTAGATTTTAATGATTATTTGTTTGTGATGGTTGGTGGTCGTTTGATGGCTGTTTGTGGTGGTTGGTAGTGTTTGAAATATGAAGGTAGTTGTTCGTCTGGGGTGTTTGTCGGTAGTTACCTCAAACAACTCACAAGAGCTCACCTGGACACTGACGAGGTTATTCACGACTGCCATCACCTCTTCCGAAAGCAGTTGTTTGCCTGATAGAACCTTTTCGATGCCACTCAGACTCTTGTTGACGTGCTCGACAATGCTTAGAGCCGCGTCATACTCAAAGTGTATGAATTGGTGGATGGGGTTTTCGGAGGCTGCAGAAAGGTGTTTTTTCTTCCCTAATTTATTTTCCTGGTTTCGATCAAAAACGTGAATTATGTAAGTTGCAAGGTCTTCAGTGGATCCACGCGTTGAAGCGTATTTGAGCGCAACAGCGACAAGTACAAAACTACTTTTGAAATTAAGAATATTTTTATGAATTGCACTAATAATCTGCTGCTCCTAACATCTTATGAAGAGTTCCATATCTTACAGATACTTCCCTCTACGTCATCACTACATACCGCTTCCCACGACCTTCAGCATCCTAACCAAAACTTTCAAACCAAACTTCCATAATCCATAAAAGCCACACAAGTTACTCCAAAATTCCGACTCACCGAGTACAGCTTCTTCCACGTTCTGAGCACGGGCGACAACTCTTCAGTGCAAAGTTCCCTGTCAAACCTGCAGCTTTTAGTGGCGGCCACTTTCAAGCGCTTCAACATGGCCACCACCTCGTCAGCAGCCACCTTTTTGACCACGTGATCAATATTCTCCGGCAGACCGAACCAGCCTGCCTCGTCATTGTCCCCTAGCGACTCTACCGTGTCTATGTAGTCCTGTGGCGTAGTGACGTAGGGTTTAAGGTGAGGGTTGAATGACGTTGAAGCTGACTCGAATGAAAGGGTCGAATGGTGAGACAAGAAGGTTAGTTGGAATAATTAATTAAAAAATTATGATAATTACGTAGAATAAAACACAAATAAAAAGTGCATGAATAAAAAATGACCAACTGAGTAAGCATACAATACAGCAAGCATGAAGCATTTTCTTTGAAAAAGACTAAAAGTCATCAAGCCATTTGAAAATAATAATAATAATAATAATAATAATAATAATAATAATAATAATAATAATAATATAAAATAATAATAATAAACTCATTTTGTAGAGCGCCAAGGTGAGCTACTGAAGCGCAACTCGGTGACTAAGCCACTCTATGACGCCGTCTGTTCTTTACTTGAGTTACCGCTTTTACAAGTCAAACTTGAGCTTAGCCGAGAATCGAACCCTGAGACTCAGGTTTTTAAAGCGGGCTTGCTACCATTATGCTACAGGCGTGAAAATGACACGACTAATGGACATAAGGCGTGAAGAGACTCAGAAACGCGAGAAGCAGGGACATCATTATATATTAATTCCTTATGTATTTATTGCGGTTTTAGTTTTCACATATTTATTATTTATTTATTTATTTATTTATTTATTTAATATTTATTTTTTTTTTCTTTATCTATTCATTCGTTTTGTTTATCTTAATTTATTTTGTTTATAATTTTTTCATTTTATTTATAATTATTTATTTTATTTATATTCATTTAATTCATATTTCTACATTTCTCCACTTATCTTATAAATATATCTTCTTGAAATAATTTCAAAAGATTTCATAGACCTTATAGTGGTGACTCGAAGGTAAGTGGAGGGGGCCGAGGGATTTTGAGGGGTTGGAGTTGAAGATGAGGGTGAGGAAGGAGACCAAGACACGATTGTCATAACGGTTGTCCACCCTGCCTCCGTAGACTGCAGACTCAAAAAGGCCGTGTATGAATCCCCATGATATGCTACTGGAGTCTTGGGCAGAAGAGGGTGGGTGGGTGGGAAAGCAAAGTGACAGTTTTGGCGAAGAAGGGTGTAACTTGAAACTTATTGGTAGGAGTTACATAGAAGCTTATAGAATTATCAAAAATATTTGTTAGTTAAAATGATCTTTAAAAAAGATGTTGGGATTCTGTAAGTGTGAAAATAAAGTACAAACAATGAGAATAAACCCTTGTCTATAGAAACAACTCGACGTGGTGTTGAATTTAAAAAAAAACACCATACTATTCGCTGTGAGAACTATCAACTTTTTGTAAACCAACATAAGCAGACCGTTTCTGTTGAAGAGCTTCTCAATTATTTGCAATCCTGACTGCAAGTCGGAGTTGTTGAATTCGTAAAACTTCGTCCAGCCCTTCAAAACAATGGAATAAAAAAATTAAATAAGACTCATAAATCTTTGAAACACTGGAAAAAAGTGAGGTACTGAGTGGAATTATAGGGAATAAGACCTGAATCATTCCAACACATCCTCAAACTCTGTTGAAGGTGCTACGGAGAGTAACAGAAACAAGTAAAAAAACTTTCCGAAGGCGCATCAGTCAAGTGATTTTGCGCTTCAAAAATAAGCGCTGAAAAATTAAAATAACAAAATAAAAAGAGTGATAAAAATAATAATAATTTTTCTTGTTGTTACAACCTGTGGAATGTAAGAACGTCTCTCTTGTATCACAGCATGAAACCACGCGAGGCAGAAGAGCGTGTTGCAGCGAGATCTGTTGCTGCCCTTCTGCACCAAGTCACTGCCCCAGAAGTTGAAGGAACGAAGCAGGTTTTTCTTCAGACCTGCTGGAGCCTGGTTGTTGTTGGTTGTTGTGTTGGTGTTGTGGTGGCGTTGTTGTTGTTGTTGCATTTTTGGTGGTATTTTTGTTGGTTGTAGTGTTGATGATTAGGTGTTGTTGTTAGTTGTGGTATTACTGTTGTTGTTGTGGTGTTGTTGTTGTTGTGGTGTTGTTGTTGTTAGTTGTGGTATCATTGTTGTTATTGGTGTTGTGGTGTTGTTATTGTTAGTTGTGGTATTAGTTTTGTTATTGGTGTTGTGGTGTTGTTGTTGTCGGAGTTGTTGGTTGATCCCGTCGGTGTTGGTGTTGGTCTGAGTTTTAAACTATAAAAGTTATTGTGGTGCTGTTGACGTTGTAATTGTTGAAGGCATACTAGTCGTTGTTGTCGTATTGATAGTTGAATGAATTAAGTTTGGAGTGGTTAAGGTATTAAAAAAGTATATATGACAGAAAGCAGCTGATGGTTATAATGTTGTAGTCTAAATAACACAAATTTATATAACAAACGAATTCAGCGTATGCAATGAGGGGGTAGAAAGAGGCCCAAACCTCAATGGTGATCTTGAGACAAGACTTGAGGAAAACCACAGGAAAGCGTTCGTGTTGTTCTGACGTCATCCACAACCGGAAGTTGTCATGTGGCTTCAGTGCTTTGAACTCCTTTGTGGGTGGGTGGCAAAGAGGGAAGAGAGGTGGATGGGTGAGAGTGGATGGTGGAAGAGTGGTTGGTAGGGGTGTGGATGTATGAGTCAATGGTTGGATTTGTCGAATGCTAGATTCATAAGTAAACGCAAGTTCATTGTGTGCTTGATCGGATGATGAACAAGTATATGATAAGTGAGTGAGCAGTTGAATAGTGATGAGTGAGTGGGTGGGAGGAGTAATGAGTGGGCGAGGTGATTAGTAAGTGGGTGAGGTGATTAGTGAGTGGATGGAAGGATTAGTGAGTGGGTGAGAGGATTAGGGAGTGGGTGAAATGAATAGTGAGTGAGTGGAGTGAGTAGTGAAATGGGTAAAGTTACGTATACCTTGAATAACAAGCATATTTGACAGCCCACAGAAGTACCTTCAACAGGGTGGGTAGCCAAGCTACTACTAGGTGTAGATTCTTCAGAAAGAGCCAATCACCGTTTGCTGCGCATGCCTTCAGCGATTCTATGGCCGTTTCATTCTGTCCTTGTCCCAGCGCCACCTTGAGGAAGCCACGTGATAGGATTAGTATTGAGGTTATTGGGGTAGTGGTGGTGGTGGATCCTTGAATAGATTAATGTTTTTGACGTTTTAACGATCAAGTAATCAACATTCCCAATGGTTTGTCACATGTTGTTTGTAATTAATATAAATGTTGTATCGGGAAAGGAGGAAATCATTGAAAAGTGACATTTTTTTAAAATAATCTAAAGAATAAAAAACAATTTAAAAACAAACAACCACAGAACATAATATAAGAGAATTAAAAAAAAACAAAACAAAACATAGGAAACTCAATTCCACAAACCACCCACCTGCACAAACTTTTCCATGCCGACAGTTTTTTTGGCGAGTTTTTCGAGTTCTTGAGAGGGGTCGCTGCCGTTGGAGACGATGAAAAGGACGCCTTCTGTGTTTGTCATGTCCCTCTCGTACACGTGTGTGAGGTTGGTGTTGCCCGGACTCAGCTCCTTGAATTCTTTGGAGGGAGAATGGCTGATCAGTGATTGATGCAAGAACTGGATTTGCTTCAATGAAGTTTGGTAATAGAAATCGTGGATAGTTGGATTGTGAACGCTTTGTAGGCGCACACACTCTACGGCTACCCCAGTGTCTCGTAGACAAAGAAGAAGACAGTCAAAAAAGTACGCAAACAAGCACATTTGTCTACAGCGACAGACAAAAAGAAGACACAGACTGAGGTGGCTGCAGACGAAGTCCTTGAGACAGGGCACCAGGGCTCCAGGCTGCAGACACTTCACCACCAGCACTTCTTGGAAGGGCGTGAGATGCTGTCTCACCTTTGAAGGCAGCTTCGCTTGGTGTCTGAAGTCCGCCCACATACCCTTGTCTTCCAGGTTCAAGTGCCTGTACACGTCCGGTAAAGCCTCCTGTGTTGTTGTTGGTGTTGTGGACGTTGTTGTTGTTATTGGTTTTGTTGTTGTTGGTTTTGTCGTTGTTGATTTTGTTGTTATTCTTGACATTCTTGTTTTTGTTGACATTTTCGTTGGTGTCATTGTTGTTGGTGTTGTTGATGTCATTGTTGTTTTTCACCTTGTAAGCCTCAGAATGGTTTTTAAATGCCCTATGATTTTGTTGTTGCTTTTTGTTGTAGCTTTGTTGCAGTGTGTTTAAGTTGTTTTTGTGGAACGGTTACAAAAAGTTGCAAAAGTTTTGTAGAAAAAGTTGTTCCAACTATTTTCTTAAGTGAATTTTGAAGTCTCAGTACTTCTCAATTTCGGATTGACACTGAAAATAAAACTTATTCCAGTGGAATCAATTTTCATCCGCTCACCTTGAGCTGGTTGATGGCCGAGTGTTGTTTCTGGTCAATCCAGTCGGGCAGTCTTCCTGCATCAGAGCTCGCTATGGAAGCCTCCGTCAACAATCCAATGAAAAAGTCCCATTCCTTCGATGATGAATGATGCATGCTTACTCATTGAACTAAATTCGCTTCATTCAATTTGTGATTCACTCGAACAGAGATTTTCAGAATTTCATCAAATTAATACTCTGACGTAGTTAATCAACTTGAAGGCGAAATTTATCAAAATTAATTATTTAGATCGAAAAGGTAACCTGATTTGATATAATGAAAAATAACACAAAACAAAGAACGTGTTTGTAGACACAGAACCTCTTTCTTGATGAGGTTCGTCTGTGTGTTGTATAGAAGGTGAGTGGCGAACACGAGGCAGTCCTTCTTGAAGAGAGACCTGGTTTCGAAGTGGTATATAAAAAAATTATTGAAAAACTTTTTAAACGTTTAATCTTTAATTTGAAAATTAAAAATATTTCTATGAATTCATTTTTAGACAAAATAGATCAGAAATATTAACTAAAGGTAAGACAATTTCGATGAAAAAGCAAAAATCGGTACTTGAAAACTTTATAAAATTCATTGAAAGACTTGATAAAAGATATTGAAGACCCCAAAAATAAATTGAAAACGCCAAAAAAACTGAAAAATGTCAAAAAATAAAAAAATGAAACGTTGATGAGGCACCTGGAGTAGCAGTTGAAGACGTGGTACATGAGAGACCTCACCAAGTCATTGATCTGCTTCTCCGACGCTCCACTGTCTGACAGGTCCTTCTGGAGGTTGAAAGACAATCGTGAACACTTACGTGTGAAGCGCTAAAAAAAGAAACTGAAGCACAAAGACGAGCAGCTAAGGCGTTGTACAGGGTCGCATCTGAGTGGCTGCTCTGCTACTTGGTACTCAACAAAAGGTCAAAACACACTGAAAACAGCAAACCATGAAGTTGTGAGAGTTTGCCATTCATTACTTTATTTGAGTTTAACTTATAGAACTCCTGAACAATTCATTTTCATCATTCCCGACTCACCCACCCAGACCCCTTCAAAACCCACCCTCCCCAACCACTTCTTACCCACCCATTCCATCAACCCTCAACCCACCCATCCACTGGTGAACAGTTTGTTGTACAGGCGGATGAAAGAGTCAAGGTGGAAGTGGTACATGTTGTTGCTGAGGTGCAAGTCTTGCACGGCGAAGTACAAGTTGCTACCATTCGAGGCGAGGGGGAGGTAAGCATTGCGTTCCTATGCGGGTGGAAAATATTCAGCTACTTAGCAATACAATACCATATAACTAGTATATAACAACAAAGCATTCAAGCTATCTGGGATTGAATTTTTATGTAAATTATAAATAATACAACCTCAGCACAACAAAATCTTATCCCAAACTTACGCCTTCTTCAACAGAAGAGTCAAATTGTGACAAAAAAGAAAGCTAACAGCATAGAATTTCTAAACATAAAAAAAACAAGTTAACTTGAAAATCGAGTATGACAAACTTCAGGTTACAGTGATGTTTAAGTTTACTTAAATGTGTATAGTTCAATGCAACCCCCAACACAACCACTCAGTGGAAAGCTGAAAATCAGCTATTCATAAAACATCAGCAAATTGTATCACAAAGTTTGCTACCTAAAAGTCAATATAATACACCAAAAATCCATTTCAGAAGCCTTGGTGCTGAAGGTCAGTAGTACAAAACCACAAACCTTGTTGAGAGATTCTTGTAGCACTATAGACTCTTGCAAGGCCTTTTCTATGCTGGACGCCTTCACTTTCGTCTGGTTCAGCGACTCCAACAAGGCCTTGTTCTCCAGTATATCCCCCTTAGCTGTTGCCAGTTGCTGTGGCATTCAACGGTCAGTTTTTTGTAGTTTTTAATATTTCTTTTAGCCATTCTTTTTCATGTACTAATATACTTGAACAGGACGTAATCAGTGCCGAGAATGTTTTTATACCGGTAGATCAGTCATTGAATGATGAAAAGTATTCATTCATAATTATTATTGTATAATTAATTATAATGACATATAGAATACACAAAAGAACAGTTGACATGAAATGATACTGAGGGGTTAATAAGATCAATACTATGGAGCTAATCATGCTTTGATCTACCAAATCTGATAACTAAATTGATCATTTATGATGTGTCCTTTAGCTTTATGTTCAAAGGCGTTCTATGAGAGGCAAGCCTAATACATGGAAGAACAATAAAAAGGGGTGTTGGCACGCTTGTCTTT
>OX387254.1:1677814-1757814 GCA_947562095.1 Branchellion lobata
AATTAATTAGGTTGTGGAGTTTCTAGTAATTAATTAATTAGGTCATCCGTTCTCATTAATTAATTAGATGAACGATCAAGATTCAACTGACTTGACAGGGTCGAAATCTTTCAAAGAGACGATATCAGCCCACGTGTTCTTCAGTCGTTGTCTGGTGTGTTCAGGACATGACGAGAGGTAGGTGAGGACTGCAGCGGTGTGCAGGCACTTGAGGTGTAGGTCGTCCAGGCCACTGTGCAACTCTTTGATCTGCAAGGGTGAGGTACGCTTCACTCTTTTGAAGTTTGTATTTTCAAGTTTGTGTTTTGAAGTTTGTATTTTGAAGTTTGTATTTTTAACTTTGTATTTTGAAGTTTGTATTTTGAAGTTTGTATTTTTAACTTTGTATTTTTAACTTTGTATTTTTAACTTTGTATTTTTAACTTTGTATTTTTAACTTTGTATTTTTAACTTTGTATTTTTAACTTTGTATTTTTAACTTTTTATTTTTAACTTTGTATTTTTAACTTTGTATTTTTAACTTTGTATTTTTAACTTTTTATTTTTAACTTTGTATTTTTAACTTTGTATTTGTAACTTTGTATTTTTAACTTTGTATTTTTAACTTTGTATTTTTAACTTTGTATTTTTAACTTTGTATTTTTAACTTTGTATTTTTAACTTTGTATTTTTAACTTTGTATTTTTAACTTTGTATTTTTAACTTTGTATTTTTAACTTTGTATTTTTAACTTTGTATTTTTAACTTTGTATTTTTAACTTTGTATTTTTAACTTTGTATTTTTAACTTTGTATTTTTAATTTTGTATTTTTAACTTTGTATTTTTGATATTGATTTTCGATTTTTATAAGCTTGGGCTTGCAACAGACATAGCTTCACCATACAAACATCAGCGACTTCTTTTTTTTTAATGTTCGGGAATTATTATGCGAACAAACACTCAAAACAAGCACCAGTGAGCTAAAAAGATGAATAAAGAATCTACCAATAGTACAATAAAAGTCCAACAAAACAACATACAAAATTCATAAGCACAAAAACAACTTTTCGCCAAACGATCAAACCTTCTTGCAACAAGCCAACACTACAACAACAGCAGTACCTCCACCAAAACAACAGCACCACCTGCGCAGTCCAGCGTTGGAATTCTCCAGTTAGCTTGTCCACCAGCGACTCAGCACTTTGAATAATCTCTTCAGACTTGTCGAGTTTGAGCTTCAAAGTGGCGTTTTCCTTAGTAATGGTTTCAAACTTCTTCTGTAATTCCTTCACCCTCTCATCCACCTTGCTCAGTCCATGCCCCAGCTTTTTCATCTTGTGCTCTACACCCGATATATTGCTGTTGGGACGGCAATCCATGTCTAGTTTTGCGTCTATGACTTTATTTTAATTTTATGTTATTTAGCAATAAATTATTGTTATGTTTCAAAACTCTACAGGGTTAATGTTACCATAATAATTTTGATGTTTGTATTGTATTGTATTTTATTGTATTGTATTGTATTGTATTGTATTGTATTGTATTGTATTGTATTGTATTGTATTGTATTGTATTGTATTGTATTGATTTGTATTGTATTGTATTTTATTGTATTGTATTGTATTGTATTGTATTGTATTGTATTGACAGTATTGGACAAGTATATTACAAGTTTGGCATACACATGCTAATTTTTTTATTTTTTTCATCAAATAAAATTTGATTGAAAAATATTTAAATTTTGTTTCGAAAAGTTGGATTTCAGTAAATCTTTCCAACTACTTCCCCCTATCCAAACAAATGCAACCATTCAACACCACTCAAACCTCCACACGCCTCTTAGATCTCTCAAACCACTTAACCTCCTTCAATAACATAGCACCACTCACCACCCTCACACCTCTGCACCACTCACCACCCTCACACCTCTGCACCACTCACCACCCTCACACCTCTGCACCACTCACCACCCTCACACCTCTGCACCACTCACCACCCTCACACCTCTGCACCACTCACCACCCTCACACCTCTGCAGGTCATTTTGTTCTTTTTCCAGCGGTTGAATCCGTTCCAAGATCTCAGCGTATTTCACGTTCGCGTTCACCCACGTCGCCAATGGGGCTGCCGCCTCTGATGCTCTCTTGGCGTTCTGGAAGGGGGATGAAAGGTTTGAGTTTTTCTGACTTCTTTTTCTGTTTTCTTCACGGGAATATTCAGATTTGTAAGTCATTTTATATCATTTGAGGTATTGTTTGTTACTTATCTTTCATTGTTGTCAAAAGTGTAAAGAAATTGGAACATAATACTGATTTTTAATGACTACTTGAAAATAGTATTTTTCAAAAACCTTCCCTGAAACGAACTAATCTAAAAACCGTGAAAGCTCCATCCAAACTCTATAAAACTTCATGCACACTCCATGAAACCTCTTAAAAACCCCTATACAAACCATAAAAGTGTATTTTCAACAACCACACAACACCTTGGGATCGAATGAACGAGCATTCTTCTTCAGGAAACTCTCAATCCTCTTGCGAGTGTCAGGCTTGATTCTATGCGCATCGAAGTTCTGTATCTCCTCTTTCACGCCCCTCTTGGCTAAGAAACTTTTCGAAAACCAAAATTTCAAAATTTTGGAGTCATGAGTTTGATCAATAAAAATGTAAAGTTCAATGAATAGTGATTTTTATTTTTTGTTTCATAAATCTTCACTAGCAGTTGTTTCATAGAAGCCATCAAAGGTACGTTGAAATTGTTTAAGTGGAGGAATATGAGGGAAGTATAATTATTCCGATTTTTCTGAACTTTCTTTGTAAAGTGAAGTTTGCTTTGAAAACTTATCAAAAAATGCGACAATATGATTGGAGAAAAAGGAGAAAAATGAAAATAAAAACAACAAGATGGGAAAAATGGAAAAAAAAACAAAAAAAAACAAAAAGAATAAAAGAAAGTTAATTAAAAAAATTATCACCTCTTCATAGCAAGCCATGAAGTGTCAGGGTTACCCATGAGAACCATCACCCCCTCCAAAATGTCCCTGATGGTGTCTGGAGGCGCTCTGAGGGCTCTGAAGAATGGAGTAAAACGCTTTTTAAGTTGAACTTTTTCATTACGAGATAAAAGCTTAAAACTTGGAAAAGAATCCGAAAATGGTTTGAATTCTGTCATAAGAATATGTTATAGTAATAAATGTATAACAACTAACAGAAATGGTCATAAAACATCATTTCGACGTTTTTAAAAACTCAAAATTTCGAGCTACAGCTTTGTGTCACCCGCCTGATTTCTCCGAGGGTCTCAGTCCGTATGTTGCCTACTGATCTCTTCGCCTCGTTCACAATAGGTTCAATCTCTTTCAACTCCTCCTCAATGGCTTTCTTCCTCTTATCCAGCTTCTGACCCTCCTTGCCTGCCTCCTTCTGTAACTCTTCTATCTCCACCTTCCTGTTCCCAGCGCTCTTTTTGAAAATGATTTTCGAATATTTTTTCAGTGTGCCATTGAATAAATAACCTATATTAAAATTAAATTACTTATTGTGAAAACTTTTATAAAAATAAAAAAAGTTACAATCCATTATTCGAATCAATAATCCATCCTTACCTGACATCACCTTTCCTATCAAAGCCTTCTTACAGTTGCTCTTTACTACAACATCTTTACCACAACTTTCCCACCACCACATTTTTCACAACAAACTTTCAGCCAAATTTCGTAAAGCTACAGCTACCAACAGTTAAAAATAATACAAATCTAGTCTCATATGTTTTCAATCCCAAAGGCTGAACTAAAAAAGAACCACCCACAACAACGGCTGAATAAGCAGCAATAATAACAATACAACCAACAACAAATACATCACTACAACACAATACAATACAACCAAGAATATTATTACAGTGGCATTAACCCCGTAGAGTTTTGAGGCCACCATCAACAAAACCATCACCATCACTACTAACACAATACCAAAACCACCTCCAACAAACAACCCCTCCACCAACAACTCACAGATAGAGTGGTGGTGATTTCAGTCATGGAGTCATCGGCCTCCTTCTGTTTCCTTGCCAATTCCTTGTGTTGCTCTCCAGCCTCCCTCTTCAGAGTCGCCACGTGGTCTTGCGCATCTTTCAGCTTCTCTAGACCTTTCTGTGGTCAGGAAACAATGCCTCAGAATAGGGCAGTGTAGGGAAAGAGACAGAATGAATAAAAAAATCTTTATTTGATGTTAAATTTCAATTTGAACACGAATTAATGTTATTTTACGTTTGAAAACGTCTACAATTTGAAATTGAAAAAATCGAATAAGCACTTAAATCATTGAATCACAGATACAAATTTACATGGAGGCACAGAGAGGTATAGACACAAATATACAAATACATAAAAGCACAGAGACGTATAGACACTAATACACAAAGACACAGAGACATAGACACAAATACATAAAAGCACAGAGACGTATAGACACTAATACACAAAGACACAGAAACATAGACACAAATACACAAAAGCACAGAGACGTATAGACACATACACAAAGGCACACAAAAAGACAAAGACACAGAAAGAAGCGGAGACCTTGAGTTTGTTCCTCTTGACGAAAATGCTGCTCCTCTTCTGCTTGTACAGGCGGATGAAAGTCTTCACCAGAGTGCTGAACTTTCTGGGAGAGGTGTCCAAGAAGCCTGCATAGTGACGGAGTCTTTCACCTACCAGGCTTCCGTTAGGCACCTTGTGACTTTACTTCACCAAAAACTCAATAAGACCAATTATAACTCAATTGACCTCAATTATGACTCAATTGACCTCAATTATGACTCAATTGACCTCAATTATGACTCAATTGACTTCAATTATGACTCAATTGACCTCAAGTATGACTCAATTGACCTCAATTATATATCAATTGAGGTCGAATAGAACGTCATCATTGCAAAATTAAATAACCATAAAAATGTTTTATTTGTAGCTGAAGGTTTTACCGTTTTGAATTATTTGTGTTGATCAAATTTTGAATAATTTTAAAATTGCAAATCTATCGAAACAAACAGCCATTCACCATCAGGAATGCTGGCAAGTTGACTGTGGATTTCATAGAACAATTTGAAGAATTTTGAGGTGCATTTACTTTTAACATCATCATCATCGTCGTCCTCATCCTCATCTTTATCATCACCATCGTCACCATCTTCTTCAACGTCCTTCTTCTTATTCTTGGAAGTGATTCTATCCTCTTTTTTGTTTTTCTTGTTCAAACCGTTCAGTATCAACGTCTCCACCAGCTGTGGATCCATTGGAAAAATATAAAATTAATATGAAAAGAAGACAATTCGAGAAAAAAAATGCTTAATGTGAAAAATAGTCCAAATCATATCGATTGGAACACCCATGAGACAAGCAACAATACTGAAATTAATTAATTCTGTTGGGAAGGAAGGTGGGGAAGAAATTGAAAGCCATAAAAAATATTGAAAAATTATACGAAATACATCAAAATGATGAACAATTGGAAATGGGAACCAAATTTGAAAAATAATTTGAAGATATAAAAAGTATAAATTTTTAAAATAAATTTTGAAAAGATTAAAATAACATTTCCTCACTTCCAGGCAGCTGTCTCTTCTCCAGTCGTCGAGCCAGAGAACGGTGAGGTTCTTGAGGAGGGCAGGATTATTCTTGCAGACCATCACGAAGGTGCCGTTGGACCAGTCAAGCAACAGACAAGTGTGTAAGTTCTTCCTGAGCTCTGCAAGGAGGATGTGGTGTTTATTGCTCATGCCTTGAACCGCAGACTTCGAAGACGGGCTTGGCTTAGTTGATATTGGAAGCTGAGACATCAAGCTTGAAACTTCTTACTTGGAACTTAGAGCTACGAGCTTGAAACTTCAATGAATGAGCTTGACGGTCTAAACTTCAAAGTGACTTTTCGAAACTTCAAATAAAAAAACTGAAAAAAAGCTCATTTGAGTAGCTTTTTGTGATGACACATGAAAAAACTATACGCAACACCACCATGCAACAACAGCATGCAACAACAGCATGCAACAACAACATGCAACAACAGCATGCAACAACAACATGCAACAACAACATGCAACAACAACATTCAACAACAACATGCAACAACAACATGCAACAACAACATGCAACAACAACATGCAACAACAACATGCAACAACAACATGCAACAACAGCATGCAACAACAACATGCAACAACAACATGCAACAACAACATGCAACAACAACATGCAACAACAACATGCAACAACAACATGCAACAACAGCATGCAACAACAACATGCAACAACAACATGCAACAACAACATGCAACAACATCAACACGAACTCATAGATAGGTACTGCAATGGTTGTCCGTTGAAGTTGTCGATGGAGCACTGGTCTCTGAGCGTTGACACAACCGCCTCGTACTCATCAACACTGTACAGGTGAGATGCATCCCCCTCACACACGAAGCCTGTGGTGTCATCTCATTTGTTGTCGTTGTGGGTTTCACGGTGGATATCGTTGTGGTTTCATTATTGCTGTTGTTGCTTTCGTTGTTTTCTTATCTTTCACCAGAATTAAACTGGAAAGAAACTTATAGCACCAATAACAACAACAAAATAACCATAATAAAAACAACATCAACAACGGCAAAATACAAAACAACACCGACAACAATAACAAACATGTTATGAGTTCGTAGAACTGGTCGTCAATCATGTGGTGGTCCTCCAGCAACAGTATCAGCTCCTGATTCTCCAACACACACGTCTGCACCACCTATGCAGGTCGGAGAGGTGTTGAACGAAGGTCGATTTTTGTTATTGTTTTTGTTACTGTAGTTGATGTTACTGTTGTTGTTGTTTTTTTAGTTACTATTGTTACTGTATTTGTTGTTGTTGTTGTTTTTGCTTTTTTGGTCGATGTTTTGTTTTATGCCACTAGTGTCAACATTAGAAGATGTAGAGAAATAAGCAACGGTGAGGTTCCTAGGAATGTAGGAAGATCTTAACCACCTACCATACCAAAGCCATACAAAACTGCGTAAGCCTTTGCTAAAACAAGTCACAAGGTGTTACTACTATTGAATAACATTAATAGTATTAAATCTAGTTTGTACAGCGCCAAAGCAAGCGACTGAGACTCCAAGAAAAGCAGCAAAGATATGACTGACCTGTTTGAGATCCGCCTTGAACTGTTTCACGGAGTAGTTTTTGGACATCTTGGGCGTGTAGATGTCGATTTGCCTCATGTAGGCCACCAACTTGAGAGCACTCTTACGACCACTGCCACTCCTCGCCACCACCAGAGCTGAGCCTCCTGAGGTATCCATTAGACGGTCCATCGTGCTTACCAAGTGCAGAAAGTCACTAGAAAAAGCCATCGTCTCTTCTCCATGCTCCTTCCCTGGTGGGTGGGATTGGGTGGAAATGGGTAGGTGGGAGTGGGTGGGAGTGGTTGGGTGGGAGTGAGTGGTGGTGCTTGGGTGGGAGTGGATGGGAGTGGATGGGAGTGAGTGGTGGTGCTTGGGTGGGAGTGGATGGGAGTGAGTGGTGGTGCTTGGGTGGGAGTGGATGGGAGTGAGTGGGGGTGCTTGGATGGAAGTGAGTGGTTGTGCTTGGGTGGGAGTTGGATGAGAACAAGTGAAAGTTGTGGAGTTGAGTAGGAGTTAGGTGGACACGGGATGGTTAATTGAGTTTGGATTCAACAAAAAGTGCTGGTGGGTTGGAGCTGGTTAAGGTAGTTGAGGCCTTTTGACTTTTTGGATCTTTTGCTTGAATAACTTTCTAAGTTCGTTAACTTGATTTCCAAATTCAACATTTACTCTTTGAATGAACAAATAATCAAGAAGCTACAAGTAGCCGAACAGAACAACCTAATATCAAAAGTTATTGGCAAAAGCGAACGAAGTTAACCATATTTGTGGGTGACTGTGAGCATGACATCTCTGAGGCTGGAAGTTGACAAGGGCTGTAGGCACTTTGCTTTCTTCACTGCTGCACCCTCCATCACCACACTCGAGTACTGGAGCTTCTCTAGTGGATGTGTACTTGTGTTTGTGTGTGTGTGTGTGTGCGCGTGTGTGTGTGTGTGTGTGTGTGTGTGCGTGTGTGTGTGTGTGTGTATGTGTGTGTGTGTGTGTGTGTGTGTGTGTGTGTGTGTGTGTGTGTGTGTGTGTGTGTGTGTGTGTGTGTGTGTGTGTGTGTGTGTGTGTGTGTGTGTGTGTGTGTGTGTGTGTGTGTGTGTGTGTGTGTGTGTGTGTGTGTGTGTGTGTGTGTGTGTGTGTGTGTGTGTGCGTGCGTACGTGCGAATGAAGTAGTGCAAATTATTTATAAAATATTGATGAAATAGTCTATGTAAATCACTCGTTGTTGCACTACCTTTTGGTTCAATAAACTTACTACTCATTTTGATGGTATTAACTACGCTTAGAAAAAATCAGTTCCACCTTCACGTTATAAGGTTAATAGATATCAAAAGTAAAAGCTAATTTCCCTTTCAACAGCGCTATCGATACAACCCTCACAGTCCACACCTTGCTACGACCAACCTTCATACCCATGTCTTCAACAACGGCCTTTCCAGCGAACACATTATACACCACAGTCTGGGCTATCTCGTCATAAGTTCTCTTGGCCTTCTCTTCCACCAGCCTGCTCCTGAACTTTACCCTGGCCTCCTGTAGCCACACGTTGATAAGAGTTTGGCGGGAGAGTGAAGAGTCAGATGAAGATAAGGCTTCCAAGTTGTATCTGTGTGATGGGTCATCCGGTTGTTATCTCTGTTATTTCACGTCATAGCTCTGTTGTTGACGGGTTTCATTGTTGTTGTACCTTTTGTTACTTCAATGTCCATGGTGCGGCTGTTGTGACTCTATTGTCAGTCGTGGAAAAAAATAGGCTTGTGCGCAATATAATTACTGAACAGGTCAGAAAAATGATTTCAAAAAAAACACAAACAACAGTTATAAATTGTTTCCAATATTTGTTTTCAGTTTTTTTTCTCTAAAAGAAATATTATTTCGTACCTCTTGATGGCATCAATCCATTCGGTGAGGTGGGTCATATTGAAAATGTAGTGTGCATGGTCGTTGTAGTTGAAAGTCCTTTTCAACTCTTCGTACAAACACACTGTCGCCTTCGCTAGCAGCTCTATGTTGGAGCTGTGTGTTGAAACCACAAAGATACCAACACTAACTCTGAGTTTCAGAGCTCAAAGACATAACAGAATTAAAAAACTATCATTGAATTCACTCTGAAATATCACTCATGTATCAACCACGTCATACGTCGAAACCTCTTATTCCAAAATGACAGAGAGGCACCACCAGCAGCAGCAGCCGTTGCTTGCAGCAGAGACGATAAACGATGGCTGTAGATGCTTTCAAGCTGGTCTACCTTTGGAGTGCTGTGTGGAAGGTTAAATTTGAACATATTTGATCTAACACGATAAAACACTGAACTAACATGAAGCGACATTAGAAACTTATATTGAAACTTGTTCTGAAGTTTCACTTGTTAGCTATTAGAACCACCACAGACACTACTACTCCGACAATAACCACTTCTCCATGATCGAAAAATTTCCGAAACTTACACATCTCCCACTATTTTCATTAGCACCACCATCATCCACAACCATCACCACTTCTACCACTCCACAACCACCATTATTCCATTACATACCCAATCTATAAGACCTTCACCACCACCATCTCACAGCCACAACAACTTCCCACCATAAAAACCCCCCGACACAGAAACCACCCACAACAATAACCATTCACCACAACAACCACCCACCACAACAACCATTCACCACAACAACCACCCACCACAATAACTACTTCCCACAACAACTACCCACCACAACAACCACCCACCACAACAACCACCCACCACAACAACCATTCACCACAACAACCACCCACCACAATAACTACTTCCCACAACAACCACCCACCACAATAACTACTTCCCACAACAACTACCCACCACAACAACTACCCACCACAACAACCACCCACCACAATAACCACCCACCACAACAACCACCTACCACAACAATAACCATTCACCACAACAACTACACACCACAACAACCACCCACCACAACAACCATCCACCAAAACAACTACCCACCACTAGCACCTACCACAACGAGAAAAGAGGCACAAGGGACAGGAATCTGGAAGACACAAAAGCAAGGTCCGACAGGTGGCTGTCTATTGTGAAGACCATCTGAACGCCATCAAAAGTCACCATCTCCAGCGAAGAGTCGTAAAATCCTCCGTACGTTAATATCTGTGCACGCACGCAAGTTGTAGTTGTAATCTTATCTAATCAAGGAGTTTGTACCGCGCCCTTTAGCATTATGATCGAAGAGGCACCCGTGGAAATGGTTTTACTTGCTGTGGCGGTTAAAAAGTCAACTCTATACAAACGTTTTAATGTTTTCAAAAACGTTTAAACTTAGTGTCGCTTTTTTTTCAACTCCGAACATGAAAGCTATCTATTGGATTAGCTCATAACTTCTAATGTGAGGTTTTAAATCACGAGCGGGGTTGTATTAGCTGTTTGCTTTTGACGCTTCACAAAATAAACGTTCATACTCAAATAAATGAGATTATATTCTATAAGGTTATCTGTGGTAGAGTTAGAGTGAGAGGTAGATTTAATACATAGAAGGCCCGACATCAGCTGTGAGACTGAGACAAAATTTGATGATTGCCACATACAAATTGAAACGAACTTGGAGCATAATACAACTACACAAAACACCACTAGAACAACTACAACACATTTTTTTCACCACAATACCAAAAAAGCCATTCCGAATCTATAACCACACCACAACCACACACAATCACATTGAACTACATTCCCTACAAGCACACAAGCACAGCCACACAACACCACACAAGCACAGCCACACACACACACACACACACACACACACACACACACACACACACACACACACACACACACACACACACAGACACACACACACACACACACACACACACACACACACACACACACACACACACACACACACACACACACACACACACACACAAACACACACACAGACACAAACACCTGAGTAAGGAAAGCCAGGAAAGGACTGGTGGCATACTTGTCAACAAGAGGCTGGTTCACATCCTTCAGCAGCAACAACAACTTCTCGCAGCTCTTCGGCTTGAACTTGCGACCTCCGGGTGTGTTCATCACGCTGCACAGCTGATCCAACTTCTTAACCACGTGGTCTGGACTCGTGTGGGCGGAACAACGAATGATTGACAGCTGAGTAGACGTGGATGATGACTGGATCTCCAGACATTGTTCCAGTAGGAAGCTTTGTGACGGGTGTTGGTGGTTTTTGAATGTAATTAATGCTTTGCAGTCCCGAAGTTGATGAAATAGTGGTATTATGATTGATAATTAAAATTATAATTGATTCTTATTACATAAAGATTCCAATGCTGAAAAAATAACTCAAGCCGAAAATAGCTTAATATGAAAATTAATAATTAGCATCATTAAAAACATATTTTTTTGAAAATGTCTAAAATTTTATTTCATTATTTTTTTAATTATCAATTTATCATTATTATTATTATTATTATTATTATTATTATTATTATTATTATTATTATTATTATTATTATTATTATTATTATTATTATTATTATTATTATTATTATTATTATTATTATTATTATTATTATTATTATTATTATTATTATTATTATTATTATTATTATTATTATTATTATTATTATTATTATTATTATTATTATTATTATTATTATTATTGTTATTATTATTATTATTATTATTATTATTATTACTATTATTATTATTATTATTATTATTATTATTATTATTATTATTATTATTATTATTATTATTATTATTATTATTATTATTATTATTATTATTATTATTATTATTATTATTATTATTATTATTATTATTATTATTATTATTATTATTATTATTATTATTATTATTATTATTATTATTATTATTATTATTATTATTATTATTATTATTATTATTGAAAACAGATTGAACCGTTTTCCAGAACCGTCAGGACCAATGAGTAGGAAGGGTTGGTTGTTGTCCATGGAAACCAACCTTCATAGGTGAGTAATTGAATTATTCATTAATTATTTATTCATTAATTATTTATTCATTAATTATTTATTCATTAATTATTTATTCATTAATTATTTATTTATTTATTTAACCTTTTATTAATTCAATTAATTAATTAATTTTTTCATTTACTCAATTATTAAAAACCTTTTCAAAGCACAATTGTGACAAAAAAAATTATTTAAACGAAACACAAACTACGCCCGAATTTTATGAAAAAACTAATAAAAAAACAAAGTTTTATTGAAAACATAGGCTGTGAACTACTTCCAGCAATATATCTAAAAAACTAAATAAACTGTAGATTAATTTGAAATATTCACTCATTTAAAGAATATATTTATTTATTTAATAAAAATATTCATTTATTAAAGGAAATAATTTATTTATTTACAAAAAATATTTATTCTTTTTTTTTAATTATTAATTTAAAAAAATATGTATTTATTACAAAATTATAATCATTATAGAATCATTCATGGAATAAATAAATAAAGTAGGTGCAACTTTGAAAGTATATCGAGGTGTCTCTGTGTGTCTGTGGTCATGACTGCGTTGATGTTGCTTTCTATGGTGCTGCTGTCGGCTTGTGTCTGAGTTAGGTGGTGTATTGAGGTCTATAGTGGTGTGAGTGTGGTGGTCTATAGTGGTGTGAGTGTGGTGGTCTATAGTGGTGCGAGTGTGGTGGTCTATAGTGGTGTGGGTGTGGTGGTCTATAGTGGTGTGAGTGTGGTGGTCTATAGTGGTGTGGGTGTGGTGGTCTATAGTGGTGTGAGTGTGGTGGTCTATAGTGGTGCGAGTGTGGTGGTCTATAGTGGTGTGGGTGTGGTGGTCTATAGTGGTGTGGGTGTGGTGGTCTATAGTGGTGTGGGAGTATTCTATAGTGGTGTGGGAGTATTCTATAATGGTGTGGGAGTATTCTATAGTGGTGTGGGAGTATTCTATAGTGGTGTGGGAGTATTCTATAGTGGTGTGGGTGTGGTGGTCTATAGTGGTGTGGGAGTATTCTATAGTGGTGTGGGTGTGGCGGTCTTTATAGTTGTGGGTGAGTATAGTCTGTAGGACTGTGAGTGTGGTCTATGGTGGTGTGGGTGGGTGTGGTCCATAGTGGTGTGAGTAGGTGTGGTCTCCATTGGTGTGGGTGAATGTGGTGATCTCCAGTGGTGTGAGTGGGTGTAGTTGAGAAGAACGTGGGTGAATGGTGTTGTCTCAGAATGGTGTGGGGCTGGTATGATGGCTTAGAGGAGTGAAACGGGTGCAGTGGTTTGTGCATAATGTAGGAAGTTAGAGGTTGGATTGGTGGGTTGTCATAAACCTTAGTAAGGTGTTTGTTGTCATAGTCCTAAGTTACTGCTGGTTGTTTTTTGTTTTTGTTATAAGTAGCTATAGGATGGCTTTTATTTCTTGAAGTTTCAACATAGCATGTAAAGTGGCGATCATAGTACGCTTTGGATAGGTGCTTGTAGGGGTGGGAGAACATGGAATATTTGTGGAGAGGAATATTCATTAAGGTCGTTGAGCCCTTGTGAATAGATTATTGTGAATTCCAAAACAACCCAAAACAATGACCTTCAAAAAAGTTAGGATATGTTTGTAGCTAATAAGCAAAAGAAGATGGTTTCTAGCTAGATAACAGCTGAAATAGTTTGATTTGAAGGATAACAGTGAAGGGTGCATTATAAATTTGAATATAACTAATAATGATTATTATTATTATTAAATAAATAAAATAAATAATAATAAATAAATAATAAAAATACTAAATAAGTAACAAATAATAATAATTATAAATAAATAACAAATAATGGTATTAATTAATAAATAATAAACCACAATAAATTACTTAGATTATGTAACGCTGAAGCAAGCAGCTGAGGTGCTTAAGAGTGCTTAGTTTTCTCACATCTCTCTCGTACTTGACGAGTTTGGAGGTGTTGGCGTCGTACTTGAAGTTCAAAACGTCGTCGAAGTCTGGAGGACTCTCGCCGAACATGCCGAAGAGCTGTGGAGCGGAGAGGGAGATGGTGTGGAGCGGAGAGGGGGGATGGTATGATGTGGTGGCTGGGTGGGATGTGGTGGCTGGGTGTGATGCGGATTTGGTAGGATGTGAAAAAATGTGGTTTTGTGGGTAGGTGTAAAAGAACGGTTTTTGGATGGGATAAGTGACGGTATTTTGGTGAATGGTTGAGTGAAGAAGATGACTAAGTAGGTTGGTGTATTAAGTTTTTTCCTTACCTCAGCTGCCATTTTATTCTTAGCTTCCAGCTGCAGACAGCTGCAGGCGCCAGTAGTCAAGTGTGTCATGAAGAGTTTCATGTCACAGTCGTTGTCAAGAAAACGGAGGTAGGAGAGGATGGTGGTGGTGACGTGGATGCAGTTGAATGGTAAGATGCAATCATTCTGGAGATGATAGTGGTAGTGGTATGGTGAGTGGAATGGTATAGTGCTATATTTTTTTCACAAACTTTAAAAGTATTACAGTTTTTTGTATGATCGTGTTTTAAATACATAGAATAAGACAAAATTTCATCTCAAATTTTTACTTCTCAACCAGAATAAAGTTACAAATCTTGGAGCACACACCTCACTTTTGATCCACTCGACACACTTGACCACATAATCTCTCACCCAGTCCTCCAGCCGACCCGCCACCTGCCTCGACCTCAGCCAATGATCTATCACCGCTTCCATCGTCACGTCTTCTTCACTGTTAGTTACGCAAGCATAAAATATCCGTAAAGCTCTAAGAAATTTTATACGCAGAAACATACACAAAATACGCAAGTATACTAAGCTGAAACGTACGCAAAAACATACGTAAAGATATACGTAAAAGGATACGCAAAACTTTACGAAAAAGTTAATTGGAGGATTCTAGGGTGTTTTTGAGGTTTTTATAAATTCATGAAACGTTTCCATGGTTCATGGCATGAATTTAATGAATGAATGTAGCTAACAGAAAAATTTGAGACACAGGAGCTGAGTACTGATTGTTGAACAAACGTTTAATCGAAGGCTAACATTTGTTTGTATTGTCGAAGAAGTAAGACAATGTTGAAATGTTGAAATGTTGAAATGTTGAAATGTTGAAATGTTGAGAATCAACGTTGAAGAAAAAAGTGCCACCTAAGGAAGATCATGCCCATTCTGGAGATGGTGGCAGGCGAGGCGTACTTGAGGTCGTGTGTTTCGAAGATGAAATTGACGTTATTGTTGAACTGGATTCGTTCGCCAGATGGCAGTGTCAGCAGGTGGTTGTCGTCGAGCACCGAATTCAATGACTCCACCCACTCCGGATCCACGTCACCGTCACACAACACCCACGACTTGACCTCTTTTGACTCCTTGATGACGTCACGAGAAAAAGAGGTCAATAGACCATCTCTCCACTCTCGGCTCTCACTCTCGATTTGCCCAATCAACTGTGAAGTCAAATCAAAAGTGTCATTTTAATGTGTTGAACATTCTAAAGTTTTTGCTAATTTATCTAAATTTATTATTTTTTAATTTTTCAATCATTTTGGTGTTATAGGTTGTCGTTGACAATTGAAACAACTGTTGCATTCATTTTCTTTTCGCACCTGGGTCTTCTGAATAGCTTTTGGATTGACGGCGTACAGCTTGACCTCTTGACCCATTTTCTGAAGAGCCATTCTGAGCTGTTGCCAAAGCGTTGACTTGCCTGACCTGGAAGGACCCACTATGAGAACCCCCATGCGCTGCTTCAGCTGCTCGTGCAACTCCAGCGATTTGTTGATCTGGTGGAAGGGTTGGTGAAGATAATAAGTTGTGGTGGGGTGTTTGATGGTGGATCTTCATGATGGTGGGTATTTATACTGGTGGGGTGTTTGATGGTGGAGTGTTTGATGGTGGGGTGTATGCTGGTGGGGTGTATGCTGGTGGGGATGGGAGATAAAGTTGATGGGTGAAATTTTCAAAGAGGGCTGATGGGGGAGGAATGTCGGTGGATACTGGTGGAGGGGGCAGGTGTAGAAAATGGTGAATAAAAATGGTGTAAAAGGCTGAAAAACTAAAAGTGACTTATTTTGAAGTTTCCTCTTTCAGACAGAAAAAAAATATTTTTTTTTAAATTCAAAAATTATATTTATTGTGATATTTTTGAAATATAATGCAATTATAAATCCTCCACCACTCCCGCCCATGCCACCTGTGTCGGTAGGACCTGCATCATGGCCTCTTCGTACACATCCAACAGCTTGGCGTGCAGCCCCTGTGTACAGTTCAACAGTAGACTTCTGATCTACTCTAGTCAAATAATCTATATAGCGCTGATTTCACACTGTTCAAAAGCGCGTAATTGACTTTGAAAAACAAGACCTCATAGTTGAAACATAATAAGACTTGAGACTTCAATATCAAATAAGATAACAACATAAACATTTCTTCTTTCTTTTATACAAATCACCATCTGAACACACCACCACCCACTAATCACAACGCCAAAAAACTACGCCACTTACCATCTATAAAATGCATCACCAGCCATACCATCACCAACAAACCACACCACCAACCACACCACCAACCACACCACCAACCACACCACCAACCACACCAACAACCACACCAGCAACCACACCACCAACCACACCACCAACCACACCACCAACCACACCACCAACCACACCACCAACCACACCAGCAATCACACCACCAACCACACCACCAACCACACCACCAACCACACCAGCAATCACACCACCAACCACACCACCAACCACACCACCAACCACACCACCAACCACACCACCAACCACACCACCAACCACACCACCAACCACACCAGCAATCACACCACCAACCACACCACCAACCACACCACCAACCACACTACTAACTGCACCACCAACCACACCACCAGCCTCATCTCGCAGTTCAGCAAATGAAACTCCTCTAAAGACATCCTGCAGCAGACGCAAGAACTGCAGCCTGTCCACAGTTGCCAGCTTTGACACCGTGTTCATGTGCACCGCCTGGATCAACAATTGACTCTCCGCCTCCCAACCTTCCTCTTCTCTCCTCCCTCCTCTTTCTCCTCCTTGATCGTCTATGAGACCAATGGTGAAGACTTTTAAATAGCAAGTTTTGAATGGCTTGTGGTGTAAATTAGCATTGAATTTTATTGAGAACTCAATGTGTGATGTTTGAAAATAGATTTTGATATTGCGGATATGTTGGTGGTGGGGTAACTTGTGAAAGACACTGCTTGGAAGCAAGGAGAAATGAGAAAGCTCCATAAAACATTAAATAACCTTGAATAACAATTATTAAGGAAACAAAATACTAAAGATGTGATGTTTGAGACTGAGAAAAAGATAACAAGCACCCTTTTGGCTTTTAGACTGCTGCAGAAGAGAGCCTGAGCTTCGAAGGATGCTCTTGAGAGACCTCAAACCCCAGTCGTAGTGCTGTTGTCTCGACAGCAACTTTCTGGGGTGTATTTCTAAGTTGAAATTTGATTCATTGCCCCTTGAAGCTTATAAACCAAATAATGAAGTGTGTCATAGAAAAAAAATCTGATTGACAATTTTCCAATGATAAAAACATCACTAATAATAATAATAACATAACAAACAATTTTGAGAAATGAGAATACTAACGGTTATCGTTATTATATACATTTTATTTTTGAATTTTTCGGAACGTTACCTGCACAGAGAAAACAGAGAAATAAGTTTAGAGGCCAAAACTTTGGCGTGTTTGAAGCCTTCCGAATAGAGGGAAACCTGATGAAAAGTTTGAATATAAGCAATCTTAATGAAAGTTTATATTCACAATACAACAATCCAAACTGTGAGTTTTTAAAATAAGAAAAAAACGCAAAATTAAAAATGTTTGGAAAACCTTACAGAAAAACTGGTATAAGCGAGAAACAAACAAAACCCAACAGAAATTAAGATAATAAAGCAAAAAAAAATAGGATAACTCGGAAGAAATTTTCGCTGTACCTCGGAAATGAGTCTGTTGTCTGGTTTGGACATGGACACTGGTCTGAAGAGCTGTTTGAGGTTTTCTGGAAGTTTTTGTCTTCCTCCGTAGTCCTTGCTGGCTGGGTTCATGGTGATAAAAATCCCCATGTTTTGGTCCACCCTTACCTGCCGTGGGTTTTGGATTTTGTGAGTTGCCATTCTTCTACGTTTTAAAAATTCGGATTATTTATTTTTCTGATTAAAAAAATTAATTTGGTACTTGAATATTATTGGATACTTTCTCCAACCATGCAACAAACACACATTAAAAATGTTTCATTCAATTCTAAGAGGAATATCTTGATCAAAATTCATTTCAGAAACTAGTGAACAAGCCAAATCTACAAACATACCAAAAAATTTTTAAATAATTCCACTCGGAAAAAAAACTTTGAAGCTTCACAGGTGGCAGACCGTTTTGCCGAGGAGTTCAAGGGTGGATGCTTTGATGCGCACCGCGTTCTGAATGAGTTGGATCTGCGTGGAGACGGCCGAGAGGACAGCCTCCTCGAGCCTGTTGAATTCGTCAAAGCACCCCCACGCTCCACACTGCACCAGGCCCGTGAAGATCCTGCCCATGGACTTTATGTCAATGCCCTGGTCGTGGTGGTTGTGGTGGTTATGTTAGTGGTGGTTTTTGTTGATGGTATAGCATGGGAGTGGTGTTGGTGGTTGTTGGAGTTGTGATGGTAGTAGTTGTTGTGGTTATGTGAGTGGTGCTGGTGGCCATGGTGGCAGCTATGGAAGTCATCGTGGTGATGATGGTGGAAGCCAGTGAAGGGATTTCAATGTAGATATCATTATAGTGGAATCAACCATAAAAGGCTTCAAACCACTGTGTGATCTTACTCCTCAGAGCCAAAGTTTCAAAGTTTAGTTTTCAAATATGCAACAAACACTTCAGCTCAATTTCATTTTCAATTTTAAAAATTCTTTGAATTGTTAGCTGCTAGTTGCTTCAATGCAGTTTGCCCCAACACCTCATCGCAGTTGAAGACAAGCACTTGTCTGCCGAAGAGGCCTCCTAACGCCTTCACAGACTCGGTCTTGCCTGTCCCTGCAGGTCCGTAAGGGTTGCCTCCCAGTCCGTTCATGAGAGCTGTGGTGGCGTGGAGTGGTGGTGTAGAGTGGTGGCGTAGAGTGGTGGTGTGGAATGGTGGTGTGGAGGGGTTTAGTGAAGTGGTGGTGTGAAGTAGTGGCGTAGAGTGGTGGCCTGGAGTGGTGGCGTGGAGTGGTGGCGTAGAGTGGTGGCCTGGAGTGGTGGCGTGGAGTGGTGGCGTGGAGTGGTGGTGTCGAGTGGTGGTGTAGAGTGGTGGCGTGCAGAGGGTGGCGTAAAGTGGTGGCGTGGAGTAATAGCGTAAAATGGTGGTGGGTGTAGGTTTGTGGGTGGAAAAGTGTAATGGGTGGATGTATAGGTGCGGAAAAAGTTCAAAGATGGCTTAGTGGGCTTGGGGCTCTCGGAGTTGAACACCACTATATTAATCTTTTTCGTTATAATGTAATCTCTTTTGTTAATGGGTCAGTGTCTGGGTGTGGGTACAAGTGCTTAGGTGTAGGTGTTTAGGTGTGGGTGTTTGGATGTGGGTGCTTGAGTGTGGGTGTTTAGGTGTGGGTGTTTGGATGTGGGTGTTTAGGTGTGGGTGTTTTGGTGTGGGTGTATTTTCTGGTTCTTCTCCCCTCCCAGCTACACAAACCAAGTGTGAGAGTGAGGTAACACTTGTCTGTGAGTGGAGTATGCACGAGCTTTGCAGTGTTTCCCTGGTACTCGTACGTGTACTCGAACTGGTGTCTCATCTCAGGATCCCCCATCATGATCTTGCAGCTGTTGCCGTTGCTGCTGCTGCTGCTGCTGCTGCTGCTGCTGTTGTTGTAGAACCTTGAAAGTTTGTTAATTGAAGAGATTAAAAATAAGAACTCATTTTCAATTTTTTAACAAGTAATTCCACTTTGAACATCAAAAAAAAATCAAAATAATATAATTTTCGTTTTTTTTGTTTTGGCCTTTCAAAAAATCAATGACATTTCCACATTAAACAAACAACCACGACACCTCAGCTGCTTCTGCCAGTACCAGTCCTGTGTGCTCTTGACAGACCTTTTCATGAGCACCTCTACAACCTCCACGTGGTGAATGGTGTCGAAGACCAGGTCTTTAAGCTTCAGCTCCATTACAGAAGTTCCTCCCGTGTCAGCCTGCTGTCCAGGCACATAAGTTGTTGGTTAATTTTTAATTTTTTTAAACATTTTGTTAATTTTGTAGTTATTAATATCCTAATTAATTAATTTTTTATTGGTTCATCTATCTGCTTTCAGCTAATCATGTGAATCAACATAGTTCAATTGAATAACAAAAAAAATATATGAGTTATATAAATATATAACTAACATAATTGTGAAGCGCCAAAGCAGGCAGTTGGAGCGCTCAGTCTAACCTTTGTATAGCGCTTAACATTCGGCTTACTTCATTCTTGGCGTTTTTGATCTGCATGTTGGTGTCAGTGTAGTAGGCTAGCTGCTTCTTGAGATCAGCATGCAGTTCCATGAGGGCCTGCCTGGAGATGGCCCCCTCACACTTCAGCGTGAAGGATACTTTTGCAGCTATCGACAGAACCTAGCCAAGGAAGTTAACATTCTTTTACTACTTATGCTGGTGGCAAATGAAGGCACCAACTGGAACAACAAGGAACAATAACTTGGGTTGGTGTAGTTTGTCGACACGGAATAAAAGTAAAGTAGAAAAAACGAAATGGGGCTGAAAATGAAAACATTAAAAATTAAAAAAGATTGTGAAAAAATAAAAATGAAAAAATCAAACATTTTTGAATCTTCAAAACTAAAATAAAAGAGTGGTTTTAGACGAACCACCACACTCTTGAATCATGGAAGAGGAGGTAGAGGAGATGGTAATGTGAGAGATAGCGCATAAAACAACACACAGTTTTGCTACACAACCTGTGCAGGGTACTTGTTCCAAGAGGTGGACTGTTCCGCAAGGCAGCTGTTGAGACTCTGTCTCAGGGTGGCCTTCATCTCTTGCGTCAAACTGCTCAGCCACACCTGCCGTGGTGGTGGTGTTGTTGTGGTAGTGGTGTTGAGGTGGAATAGTGGTGGTGGTGTTGCTGTGGTGGTGGTGGTGTTGTGGTAGTGGTGTTGAAATGGTGATGCTGAAGTGAAATTGTGGTGGAATTGTTGTTTTGGTAGAATTTAAATAAAATCTTATCAAGGTTTCAATGGAATTTCTCAAGAGTTTCCATCAATTCCAATGAGTTTCCATTAATTCATAAATCTTCTCTCGTTGCATTCATACTAACGATAGGTCTAACTCACATTCTTAAAGAATGAAATAGCGAGTCAGCATGTAAAACACTTCAACTTCAAAAGCTGAAGCGTTGTTAATTAGTTCCAAAAGAGCAAACACAATGAGCCCGCTAATTTTCACCAAGTTATCACTAGACCAGCAGTCAATATCCATCAAAACAATCTTCTCAACACGCAACAAACCAACCCACCTCAACACGCAACAAACCAACCCACCGCAACACGCAACAAACCAACCCACCGCAATACGCAACGAACCAACCCACCTCAACGCGCAACAAAGCAACCCACCTCAACATCAGAGTCAATGACCACTTCCCGCTGCAGTTTCACCACTTCCTCGTCTGAAGACTCCATGGCAACGATCTTCTTGAAGGCTCCGTCGAAATGCACGTTGTAGATGCCAGCGAAGAGTTTCTTGAGGTGGTTCTGGATGACTGAAGGGTTCTTAGACTGACCTAGAATCTCCAACAGATCATCGTCGCCTATGAAGTAGAAGCGAGGAAAGGAAAGACGCTTGGCCTGTTCGTTGGAGTGTTATGTACGGCTGGGTGGTGGGTTGAGTGTTTTGTGGTGTGTGGGTGCTGGTAGAAAGTCGGATGTTTTGTGCTAGGTATAATAAACAACTAGGTATTGAAATGGACTTTTCAATTTTTTTTATAATAAATGAAAATAAATAGAATTTTATAAAACTTTATAAAAAGTAAATAAACGACATTAATTCAAATGAGCAAAAATACTTTTAAAAATAATTTTTAGAGTTATTTACGATTTTTGAAAACATTTTTTAAATAAAAAAAAAAACTCCAAACATCTTTTTATAATAATTATTAATATTTATTTTCAATTAGAAAAAAATTTTCAATTCTAAAATCTTTAAAACCATTAGCTGGTAACCTCGAGGTATGCATTGAGGGTCTTTTGGCACCTCTGTAGCTGGTCCAGCATGTTGGCCAAAGAGGCCTTGAGGCTAATCTTGAAGAGCAGAGACATCACTTTGGGATCCCTTTTCATGTCAACCAGCAACTTCCTGGTTGAGATGGTCAGAGGGGAGGTTGGAGTGGTTGGGGGGGAGGTTGGAGTGGTTAAAGTGGAGGTTAAAGTGGTTAGAAGGGAGGTTGGAGTGGTTAGAGTGGAGGTTGGAGTGGTTAGAAGGAGGTTGGAGTGGTTAGAGGGAGGTTGGAGTGGTTAGAGGGAGGTTGGAGTGGTTAGAGGGGAGGTTGGAATGGTTAGAAGAGAGGTTGGAGTGGTCGGAGTGAAAATTGAGTGGTCAGGGTTAAGGTTAGAGTTGGGGTTGCTGCTTTGAAATTGAGTTTTGTAAAGAGTATCGTAGGTAACTCGGAGAGGGTTTAAAAGAATGCGTCATGTTTACTGGATTTTCTATTTCAATAAGTTTTTATTTATACTTGAACTGCTTAAAACACTATTGAAAGTCAATAGAACATCATTTGAATTCATACAACTTGATCAAAACCCGATACAAAACCATCTAATCTCCCTATACAATCGTAACTCTGCCAACTTAAATTTCGAAAAACCAACGACACAAACCTAAACTCTTCGTCAACTCTCTTAAACCTGCCCTCTTCTCCCTTCAAGGTGCCCTGGTTAAAGACCGGTTCCAGATAGACCCACCTCCGTTGGATCTCATTCAGATGGTGGATTATGAAATCCAGGTCAGCCAGTCTGTTTTCCCACAAACTCACCTTAGTTTTATTTATTTATTTTTATTTTAAAAATAAAAATAGTTTTATTTTTTGAAGCACCAAAGCAAACACTTGAAGCGCAGACAATCAGCTAAAGAAACGCAAGAGACGTAATAAATTCAAAAAAAATTGAATTAAAAAATTGTAGAATTGAAAAACAAAAAACAAAAGTGATTATTGGAATGATAACGATTTGAACCGCTGTTTAAACCTTGTCTTGGAAGTATTTGTAGTGGCCTGAGTTTTTGAGCGACTGAACCAACGACTGGAACTCACCAATCTTCAATGGTAGTGGCGGGAATTAAGGCGTCGGATGAAGGGTGTAAAGAAAACTTGAATTGCAAGTTTGTGTTCAGGATGTTCAATCTATTCATCTTTGTTTAAATTTCCCAATCTACAATGTTCTATGAATCGTGATTTAAATTTAAGAGCAATAATAATATAATTTATGAATTTATTATTTATATTTTCATATTTTATAATTCACTAGCTTATTATTTATGTTGTTATACTTTATAATTTATGAACCTACAGATTCATAAATCCTGAGTTCAGCTTCCTCACCTTATTGAACACTTCTTTCCACTCCTTGATCACCATCACCTCCTTGCCTCTGTCGTCTGCACTGTTGAGGGGCGCCATGGTGAATACGGCGGACGAGCCCCATCCATCCAACTCCCTCAGGGCATCTCTGATCACCACCTCACTCTGAGCCTTCGAGTTCAACTCCTGGTGACAAAACGTGGTTTTATTGTAGACTAAAAGCTCTGGTTGGTAGGTTAGGAGTTTGAGCTTGAAAGTTTTTGGATGACTATCACAACTTTTCTCAAATAACTTTTGAAGTCTTTATAATGACTACAATATATGGAAAAATGGAAGAGATAAATTAATTTTTATCAGAAAAACATAAAAACACAAATAAATAATCACAAAAATCTTTTTTTTTTCAAAGAACTTCTGAAACCTTGATTGGTTCGATCCTGGCTGATATTTGGTGCGCTTGTTTGATGATGTGTCCGAACGTGAGGTCATTGGGGGAGAGTTTGGAGGGGTTAGGCAGATCCATCAGGGCAAACAACTCGATCCAGTTCTCGTTGGAGAATGCATCTCCACGCACCCACTTGAGAAGCGGCAGGAGTTGCTGGTGAGTGGTTAATGAAGTGGCTTAGATGGGTGGCTGGTGGTTAGGTTCTTGAGTGGTACGGAGGAGAGCTGGGCGTTAAGTGAAAGTTTAGATGGGTGTGAGTGTGTGTGTGTGGTTGGTTCACTAGTTACTGCTTTTGAACGTTTGAAATTTTTAAAAATATTTCATCCTTAAACAATACATCAAATAATTTAAAAAATAATCCAAAACTTTAACAAAAAAATATTTTGAAACCCATTTGAAAAAAAATTTAATTTTTTTTAATAAAAACATTGGAAAAAATTGAGAAACATTGAAAATCATTCCTCTACAGTCTCCATGACAACCTTGTAAAAGCGCAGTTCTTGTACGATGCCGTTGACGAAGGTGACGTTGGAGTGCTTGACGAGCCTCTCTGTCCACTCGTCGAGACACGAGTCGAAGGCGAAGTACTTGGATCTTGAAGGGGTGGTGAGAAGAAGGCTAGGAAGGAGTGATGGAGGGAGGAGGAGTGGAAGAGAATTGAAGTGGACCAGGTAGAGGTGTAGTGGAATGAGTTGAAGTGTAGTGGTGGAATGATGGAGGTGTGGTAGGGGAGGTGTGGTAGTGGAGGTGTGGTAGTGGAAGAATAGTAATGGAATGAGATGGTTAAAGAGGCTATAAAACTCCGTTGATTTGAATATTTTTGAGTGCAGCCACTCAGATGATTTGATGAGAACATGAGCAAATTATTGGACTTATGCGTGAACCAGAGAGTTAAAAGCACTTGGAAAACGTCGAGATGTATTGAAAATATGTGAAAACCTTTTGTAAAACGAATAAATATTATTATAAAAAAAAACATAAATATAAATAAAAAAATAACCATAAACTGGTCCTAACCTGTAGGTCAACCAGACGTTTTCTTCGTACTTAGCTATTTCTGATTGGAGGAGAACTAGGTCATTGCTGACGTCACTGAGACCCGACATTTCTCCCTCCAGACGGGTGTAAGACTTGAGGTTTGGTTTTTCTATTCGAAAGAGGTCACATTCGTTACTGTGAGTGGTGGGAAGGTTATTTGAAATGTTGAAGTATCTGTAAAACTAAAAAAACAATGAATGTTTGTGTACACCAAACTTTTGAAATGAGCTACAATACGTACGCAATGGACATTTCATTTTATTTTTGAACCAGATTGAACATTGTACTCAAAATAAATAATTTGAACTTAGAATTATATTTAATAATTAATTAAATTTAAAATTTTTAATTATATTTATTATTGATAATTACTTTGAAATTTTGAATTATATTTGGAATAAATTGAATTTAAGATTTAAAATCAGACTTGAATCTCCCTCAACACCACCTCAACGTGTTTTTGCACTTTTTCAAGTCTTCAAACTCTGACGTCATTTCCTTCACCAGTTGAATGTCCTCGAAAGACCCAAGCCCTCGCTTCTTCTTCTTCATCATCATGTCGTCGTCATCCTCATTACCACTCTGTCTCAAATGGGCCCATTTCTTTTTGAACGTGGACACCTGGTTTTCAAACTCCTTGCACTTGAAGCCCGTGTTACTCTTCATCATCTCCATCTGGGTGGTGTGGTGTGGTGTGGTGCGGTGTGGTGTGGTGTGGTGCGGTGTGGCGTGGTGTGGTGTGGTGTGGGGTGGTGTGGTGTGGTGCGGTGTGGCGTGGTGTGGTGTGGTGTGGTTTGGTGCGGTGTGGCGTGGTGTGGTGTGGTGTGGTTTGGTGCGGTGTGGTGTGGTGTGGTGTGGTGTGTTGTGGTAAAACGAAGGTATACACACTAACTTAACTCTGAAAAATAGAGTTGAAGCGAAAATTTTAGAAATTTAAGAATTTCAAAAGTTTTTAAATAAATTGAATTTTAGTAACGGAGGAAATATAATTGTTTCCAAATTTAAATTATTTTCTATTTATAAATTATTTAATTATTTTAAGAATATTTGTCTCAAAATTTAAATTATTCATGTATGTTTTCATCTTCAACCTCTCCACCAACCTCGTCTTTCATCTTCTCCCTCTGTCCATTGAGTTTTCCCTCAAACTTTATCCAGCCACTCATCACCCCATCCAACCCCTCCACTCCTTCCCCCATCAAGGAATTTAATAGAGTGTTCTTCTCGTCTATCAACTTGAAGGTTTCTTGAACCTGCAATGAAGACATGGTAGGATGGGTTGTTCCAGAGAACTTTAGTAAGGGTTACGTTTTGTTTAAGTTTTGCATATTTTTGAAAACAATCAATTTGAAATGTAAATATTTTCAAGTTGAAAAAAAAAACAATGGAACAAACTATCGAAAAATAAACAGCTAATGAAAAAGAAAAAATAAACAAATAAATTAATTAAAACCAAAATAAAAAGTTAAAACAAATATTTTCAAAAATGCAACAAAAAAATCAACAAGAACATAGTTCAACAACAAGCAGATCATCTCGACAACAACGTACCTTCCCAAGATTGGTGATGATTTCAACGTGTTTGGCGTTGACAGCGCTGATGTCGTCAAAGGTACTGACCGCGGTGTCAAAGACTTTGTTGCTCTCCTCCATGAAGTTTTCCACCTCCAGCAGGTGTGACGTCACTGACCTCTTCAACGTCACCACCAGCGAGTCGAAGAGGCGCTGCAGTTGAGATTCGATGGCGAGTTTCAATGGGATCAGGCTGATCAACACACAAGCCTCCCTCAACTCACTGCGGAGTAGTTTGAGTGCAAATTATTTTTTTCATAAATTTAACAAGAATTGCCTGGTTCTGCAAATAAGTTTAAATCAATTTTTGATTGGTTGAAGTCGATTTGTATGTCACACCAAAAAGAACGCCTGGGCTGCATTCAGAAAATTTATCTTATAAAAACTTTTGAACGACTAAAGGTTTCATCAAGGGAACTTACTTGGGCAGCTTGTCCACTTCTTTTGACTTTTCCTTCACCATTCTCAGATTGTCCTCCCAATCCTTCACTTCCCGAAGGTTCGACTGGATCAACTGTTCCATGTCTACGGTACCAAGTACCACCCACGACTGTTGGACCAGTGGATTGATGTTATAATAATTCTTATTTTTGAAGCGCTAATTAAATTGAAACAGACATTTTGCTTCAAGTTCAAAATTTTGCTTCAAAAAAATAAAGGTATCGTCAGTTGGAGTGACTTTGAATTTGTATTTCAGTTTTTTATGAAGAGGAGCGTGCAACAATGTCTTTGGAGGGATCAACCGCCCCATTGTTAGCGGAAGAGAATTTCAAAAAAAACAACAATATCAACGGAAACACTAACAACAACAGCAACAATAACAACAACGGAAACAAAAACAGCAACAAAAACAACAGCTGCAAAAATAACAACAAAAACAACAATAGCAACAAAACGTCATCCAACCCTGTATTTGTTGGGAATGTGAGCGAGTTTGCGAAAGAGTTGTTCGGCCTGGGAGTAGCACTTGAAGAGGTGTTCGGAACTTCTCTCGATCATCGGCAGGAACAGCGACGAATTGGCATTGTCGCCCACGCCTGTTGAGCAATTAAGCAATTGAGCGCTAAATAAATACAATTGGATGTTATACAAATACAATTGTATGTTATACAAATACAATTGGATGTTATACAAACACAATTGGATGTTATACAAACACAATTGTATGTTATACAAACACAATTGGATGTTATACGGATGCAAACTGAAGTTGAATGACTTGGAAGCAACGAGAGTTTCAAATTTGAATTGTTGTTCTATTCAATATAGACCATAAATGTGGTGGAAGCCATCTATATGAACCATTAAGTAGAACCAGAGCAAAACAAACAGGTTTTTAAGGAAGATCAAATGTATAATTTCGAAACACAAGGTATGTTGGAAGCTAAAAAAATTATTTAAAAAAAGATGAAAACGTTGGTTTTTGGTGTTGAAACCTTTGAAGAGCATGGGAATGGTGGAAAACATTTTGATTCCTTTGTAGTATCTGCCTCTCATTTCTTCTATCGGAGGCCGAAACTCAATTTGCTGGCCTCTGGAGTGAGTTCAAAATTATTTTTCAAAATTTATTTTTTAAATTAACTTTATTTGCAACCACACTGGTTTGATGTGATCATAGTATTTTTTGATTAAAGGCCGTTCAAAAGTGCTCTGCTACAAACTGCTTGAACAAGAGAGTCTCAAAAACCTCAAGAAAACAAAAAATGGTGTTGAGTGGAAGACAGGAAAGGAAGAAGTAATGAAAAGACGGAAAATCATGTTTGACCATTTGGAAAATTTATTTTGTTATTTATAGAAAAAATAATTTATGTAAGAAATTGTGGTTTGAAAGAGCTGTAAAATGAAGAAAGGCAGATGAAAGTTTTTAAATAATAGTCTATAGAAGGAATTTCATTTGGGTTTTGGAAAAAGTTGGTTTAGTTCAAGTAAGAAGGACTAAAAAATGTTGGAAAAAATATATGGAGCTCTGAAGTTTATTACATTTGTCGAAAGCCGTTAACCATTCATGTAAGTCACTTTAATCAAAACTCAAGAGAAAAATATTTCTACAAGAGTATAAAAATTTGAACACCAACTTGAAGACTAGCTCAACCCTGATTTCCTGCGCATGCTCATTGAAGGCCACCAGCCCCTTCTGGTACTGGTGCTCCAGTGCCTACAGTTTTTAATTAAAGGCCTTCATATTATAAGTTTACATCCATGGATTCACCAATCCAGAATACTTCATCACTCAGCACTAGTATAGAGCTTGTGTGACAATATCCAGCCCTGGTTAGGCATAATGTGTTGCACAATTGAAGTATATAGAAGATATCTGTCGTCAGCTCCTCCATACTACCTTGTAGAGTTGGACGTCCCAATGGTGCTTCCACAACTTCATGCTTTCCACCTGGAAACCCTGTTGTAGTGGAGGTAGTGAGTTGACAGTCATTTGAGCCGATCTAATCAATGCACTTTCATAGTGGCTTCGAAACTCTATAGGGTTAATGCCACTATAATAATATTCGTATTTGTACTGTATTGTATTGTATAGTGACTTGAACATGAGAGAACCAGTTTATCCACTGTAGGATCAGTATGTAACTAAGGCACACTAGCGCATGCGTCTGTCCTTCATTTGAGTGGAAATCTTGAACATTTATTAGGTTCACCAAATACTCCAAACAAAACCCATGCAGATTCTTCCGCTACTTGAATATGACTTTTTGATGGGCTCTAACGATACATTGCATTGTATTTTATTTTTAAAATTTCATTACTCCAACCTTAGTATCTTATCTAATCCAATATAACATTTCTACAGTTCTGAGTACCACTGTTCATAGGGTTGCGAGTACATAGCGATCACATCACGTTCAGACGGCGCCTACAGACCTGGTTGATGAGTGAGTTTATGCTGAGTCGTATGCTGGCCAGCTGTGACTTCCACACCGGCAGGCAGCGCAGCATGTCTGTGTTCATCAACTCAATCACCTGTGACGTGTGTAACCATCCCGTCTGTGTAACCCTTTTTATAACATTCTATGTAACCATATAAATAAAATTTTATGCAACCATATGTTTAAAATTCTATTTAACCATATGTATAACATTCTAGGTAACGCTATGCATAACAGTAGTATTATTTTTAAAAATCTAACCATGCAACATCTACCTAATATTTTTAATATGCAGCATGGGAAATCATGCGCGTATTTTGTTTCGGCAGTTTGTCGAATCAACTGGCAACATCAATCGTTATAGAACTTGTCAAAGCAATTCATATTAGATCCAACATTCTGAGAATTGTCTGACACATACTAAGTTTATACCTTCAAGCTAGCAACTACGTTTTATTCAAAAACATTTTCATCAAGTTATCATTGATGAAAATTATTATTATAATAATTATTATTATTATAATTATTATTATTATTATTTTCATAAATATTTTTTTAATGGTTAAAATTTAAAAAAAGAACTAATGGAAAAAAGTGTTAAATTTTGAAAAAAAGTTTGAAAAATTATTGAATACAATAAGTAAAAATGCTCAAACGAATAAAACCAACCTTCTTGTGGATGTTGTTGTGTGTCTTTCTGAGAATGGTTATTTCCTTCATGAACTTGTTGGCGCTGTTTTCCAGCCTCTCCACGTAGCCCTCAAGTTCGGAGCGGTGAGACCACTCAATTGAAGAGGAGGAAGAAGACGATGATGATCCTGAAGGGTTTTGACTTTGAATTCAACATTAGGTTCAAAAGAAACTCAAATCTCTGGTCAGAAAAACTCTGGGTCATTTATGATTTTTTGATAAATAAAAACGGAAGCTAGTTGGGGTTGAGGTGGTTAATTGATAATAGTGTAAAAATCCATAAAATATTGAAAAAATATCAAAAAATTATGAATTAATTGATAAAAGTTTTAGAATAATAAATGGTGGAGAAAGAATCTTTCAAAAAGCGATGATGTCTATGGAGTTATGTGAAGGGTAGATTGGATGTTAGCGTGTATGCCGAAACAATAAAAAGCCCACACTGTTCAAAAGTAATAACTCTATGGCTAATAATAGTGTTAAGGGGTAACTTTAGATATTATAAACTATTAAATTCGATTTACTATATTAAATTGCATACATTAATTAATATTAATTAAAGCCATTAGTATTATTAATGTATAGAAATATCTAAATGGGAAAGTGAGTGGCGTCACCTTTCTTGTACTTGCTGACCAGCTTCTCGAAGGCCAGAGCGGACTGCAGCATGATGGGCTTGTGGCATGGCAGGATCTGTTGCTCGATGCTGTTGTGGAAGTGAGCGATCTGTACAGGGTGTGGTTGTTGGTGGTTGTGTTTGGTTGTGTGTGGTTGTGTTGGGTTGCGTGCGGTTGTGTGTGGTTGCGCGTGGTTGTGTGTAGTTGTGTGTGGGTGCGTGTAGTTATTTGTGGTTGCGATCAGTTTTGTGTGGTGCGTGGGGTTGTGAGTGGTTGTGTGTGGTTGTGTGTAGTTGCTTGTAGTTATGCGTGGACGGATGTGATCAATGGTTTCATTTGAAAACTCTGCAATAAAGATTCCATGCGAAAATGTATACGAAGTATGTTGCAGTTTCAAAATATTATACTGAAAAGCTTCAATTGAAAAACTCTGAACAATATCTACCAAGAAGGTTATAGTACCTGGAAGTTATTAGAAAATTATCCCAGAACGAAAATAACTACAAAAAACTACAATATATAAAATACATACTCACATAGCGGCCTTTACAACATAAAACCCACAGACCACAAGCCTGTTTCAGAATTATAGCATATTTCTGGAACTTCTGAGCCTGCTTCAATGAGTCAGAGATGTTTTTGGGCAGTTGGTAGCCCAGGGCAGTGAGTGTCTTCGCCTCTCTCGCCATCGTGATCAGCTTTTCACCCGACGTCACCTGAAGCTTTCCATGACTCCAGTTCAACTTGATCAGGTCTTCTTCGTTGTCCTTCGAACTGCATGGCGATGGCTGTTCTAAGAGATTCTAACTTTTTGAGTTTCATCCTTGAATATTTGAAACAAAGATTATGGATTCGATCTTTAGTTTTGGAAGAAACAACAGCTAATTAAAGTGATAAATATCTTTTTTGCTATTTTAAACTAAAGATGGAATTTTATAAAAATTATATTTCATCATACCTTTTTATTCAGAAAATAAATAGATTTAACAAGTTTTGAATGAACTTAGCGATATTTGGAACAAAATCAGCGATTCTTGATTATTTTCAAAAAATTCAAACGATGTACAGTAATTGACAATTCACACAAAGACAAGCGCACATGTGGTTGAAAAACTGTTGGCAGTCTCTTGTCCACTCGAGGAAGCTGTCAGTCTTGAGGCTCTTGAGGTCTTCAGAGCACTCTGCAGCTTTCTTGGAGAGCTTCTGAGAGCCTGGGAGACCCTCCAACAACATGCCGTCCAGCTGCTGTATGCTTTGTAGCTGTGTATGGATGCGTGTTTATCTATTGTATTGCAAAACAAAACAATACTATACAATAAAATAAAATACAAAAAAATACCATAAAAAACAATAAAATACAAATACGAATATTCTTCAAGTGGCATTAACGCCAATTATATTGTGACTATATTTATCCAATCTCATCAACTCATTTTTAAAGTTAAACATTATATTTGTTACTTTATTATTCATAATTGTGACCAAATGGATGATAAAGATAAAGTTTAGAGCACCACCGCATGTAACTGATGAGAAGTAATGCTCTTGCGAAATCTCATGGTAGATTTGCTTATTTTAAATATAAAGATCATGGCAAGAAATAAACCACTGCTTTAATATTTCTAATGTAAATCCCGATTCTTCGAATGAAAAAGGCTTGGTAAAATATTGTTTTAGAGAGTGATGAAAATATTTCAAAATAATTCTAGTTCGTGTGTACAGAATGTTCCTTTCCTTAGTGGCTTTTTTTATTCTCATAATAATGCCTCCAAGCTGTAAGACACTAGGGCAAGCGACCAAGACGCTAGTTCACCTTAGCTTCGAGGAGTTGCAGTTCGAGCATCTTGTTGACCAGGAGGGTGTTGTTCTTGGTCCTCACCGGCACTTTGTCTCTTCTGAGGGCCTCTATGCCTCCCTCTATGCTCTGGTCCAGTGTCTGTATCAGACCTGCCACCAACTGTTCTCTGGAGAGGTTCATGGGGTGTCGAAGAAGTTGGAGAGATGCTGGCTTCATTGATTTTGTCGAATGAATGAATGAATGAATGAATGAATTATTTAATAAATGGATGAATGAATGAATTATTGAATGATTGAATAAAATATTGAATGAATGAAGGAATGAATAAATAAATAAATTAATTAATTAAGTTAAAAATTTTTATAGCGCACAGTTTGCAAACTGTTTGGTTAGGTGTTTGTTGTTTGGTATGAGAAAAGAGCTAAGGCCTAGTTTTATGTGTGAGTTAGATTTCAATATGGAGTGAAAAACTAAGACAGGCGTGAAATAACGGAAATAGATTCGTAAGTAATCAATTCAAAGTTGGCCATAACCTCTAACTCTCCACAACACAAGTGTTTTAGCTGTTCACTTTGGCGCTTTACACAGCAATTTTGTTATATCCTCTCATCTTTTATTTTCGGAATCAAATTCATTAAAATTATAAAAAAAACAGTCACCCACTTTTCAAACTGCATCTCGCCACTGACATTCTTCCTGGCCATCAGATCCTTGTACGTGGCCACCTCCTTCAGCAGTTGTGTGTGGTTTCCGTGCAGATCCTTGATCCTCTGACGTAGCTTCTGCGTCAAAATGCCTTCCACCTCTTTGAAGCGGTTATTGAAGTTCTCAAAGATCTGCCCATGCCTACCGCTTCGTTGCTTGTCCACCCGAAACATGTTCGTCTTTTTGAAGTTGTCCGAGAATATTGTCGATAAGTTCAAATCATTTTTTTCTGACGTAGATAACAACATCGAAGCTTGAACCACCGAAGACTTTATCGCTAGAAGCTGCAGAGGGTTGGGGTGAAGTCATTAATAGGTGTGGAAAAGTTTGGGCGGAAATTATGGCAACTTAGAGGTTTAGTTGAAATCTTCACAAGAGGAAATGCTTGTTAATGGAACGTTCTAGTTATTAGGCAAAACACATTGAGAACATCACGGAATGATTTTCAAATCATTTTGGCTTCATAAGAACTACGTTGAAAATTAGAACGAAAAAATGACAACATAACGTAATTAGGAGCAACATTAGAAAATCATTTTGAAACATTTTAACCCTCAAACTAACAAAACCGCAAGAACCTTCTTGAGGTGTTCACAGTAGTCTTCCAAGTCCTCAAAGTCCACAGTGGCTCCTCTCCAGGCGTGTTCTGGAAAGTTCTTCCAGAACTGTTTGGTCAGCTGTTCACACTCTTTCACCCACTTCCTACAAACAGTCACTGTTTTCGACATTTCTTCAGTGTGGCCATTAGTCACATCGTCCCAGATTTTTTGACGACTCAGCAGGTTACTTGTCAGTTGTTGCAGGTCGTTCCCTTGGGAGGGGAGGGTTTTGAAGGGTTGGAATACGGTTTATAGAATGGCGGATCTGTTCATAAATATCTGATTTTGACAAGAATCAACAAAAAATACCAACCTAACGATCAGTTTTATATACACATATAAACTTAGTTTCTTTTCCGATGTTTCTCAAACTTTCACATATAACAGACTTTCAAATTTGATTCTTTAATACTGCCGAAATGATCATATACTTTCGAGCTGAGCTTTTTGTTCCATAGTTCAATATTACTTTGATCAAGTCCACATACGCTGGACCATCTTATCGATATCATATTGATGATATGATCATATATAGCCTAGGTTATCATACACTGTAAGACATCAGGCGCTGCCAGACCTATGGAGTTCATGAGCCTCCTCATGCGCTCTTCGCTGAAAGGGGAGTCGTCCATCCTCCAAATCTGCATTCAAGGTTGTTTTGTTGTTGTTGGTGGTGGTGGTGGTGGTGGTGGTGATGGTGGTAGTATTTTTGTTGTGGTTGGTGGTTGTGGTGGTGAAAATGGTAGTGGCAATAGTGGTGGTGGCGATGGTGGTAGTGGCGGTGGTGGCAGTGGCGATGATGATGGCGGCGGTGGTGGTACATTTTCATTGACGTGTATTGAAGTGTATTATATTGTATTGAATTGTATTGAATTGTATTAAATTGCATTGAATTGTATTGAATTGTATTATATTTATCGAATTTTATTATATCGTATTATTAAGGTTATCTTGTGTCTTGATGTCATTCTCCACAACATCCTGGCCACCTCATCGAGCAGATCAACCACCATGCTGACCACATCTTCCACCTCGTCTAGGCTCTGTGAGCATGAAAGATCTTCATACTCCTTGCACGCCTGGGAGAGTGTGTCTCTGACGCTCTGTGGATGACAGGGCTCTTGTTGAGTGGTGGATCGGAAGAATCAAACTAGTTATTTCGAGTAAGGAATTGAAAAAATCTTTATTTTTCTATTTTTCTTTAAATTAGATCATAAGATTTTATTATTCTTTAATTTTATAGGTGTTTCAGAAATAAGAAAACTTTTTATAACACGATAGCACTTGAAGCACAGCATGAAAGGCACACTACCAGGCAGTGGTGGCAGTTGTTTTATAGTCATGGTTCAATCTTATGCACTCATACGCTGGGAACGTTACAATCAATAGGTGTGCATTTCCTACTATTAGTGATTCAGTTGCTTAATTCGGCGCTTTACAAAACCTTAGTATTATTATTAATATCATTTTGTTGTTGTTATTATTCATCGATATTAATATTTTTGTTGCTATTAGTATTATTGTTGTTCATATTATTATTGTCTTTATTAGTATTATTGTTGTTAATAGTATTACTGTTGTTATTAATATTCTTGTTGTTATTAATATTCTTGTTGTTATTAGTTTTATTTTTGTTATTAATTTTATATTTTTTATTGGTATTATTTTTTTTATTAGTATTATTGTTATTATTAAAATTAGTATTGTTATTAATATTATTATTTTGTTGTTATTATTATTTTTACTTTGGCTTTTTTGGACGACCTTGACTGACCACTCCAGTAGTCCATCTCGTTCGATAACGAAGACATCACTGAGTGAGTGTGGTGTAACTGTGACATCACTGAAGTAGGTATATAGTGTCATTATGACATCACTGAGGTAGGTACATATTGCCAATATGACATCACTGAAGTAGGTACTTATTGTCAATATGACATTACTGAAATAGAAACATAGTGTCAACATGACATCACTGAAGTTGAAACATAATGTCAATATGACATCACTGAAGTAGAAACATAATGTCCTTAAGACATCACTGGATGGATGTAGTGCAACCATGACATCATTAAAATACAAATGAGGTATTTGTTTGAAGAATTAACAATTCTTGAATCATAATTATTTCAATTATTTTTCCTAAATAATATTTAATAAATCCGAGTTGTAGAGAACTGAGGCAAGTTCCAATTAAACTCCGTGCTAATGAGTCCAGAGGTGATGGTTTTGATGGAGATATATTTATTTTTAAACTATCAATAATTTAAAATGATGGAAATGATAATACAAAGAAAAAATAAAATAAAATAATAATAATAATAATAATGCTAATAATAATACGAAACTAACAAAAATAACAAAACTGAAGCTTAAAATCATATATATAAATAATGAGTACGAATGAATGAATGAATGGGCAGTTTGTTATAGCGCACAGTAAAACATTAAAAAACGAAAAAAACTTTTTTTGTTGGGAGTGGCATCGGAGTCTCCAGCTGCTGAATACTCATCAACATCCCCTGCATCCTTGCCCTCCACCATGGCTTCAAGCTTCTTCAAGAAGGACATCAAGTGTTGGTTTTTTTGGCCGTTTGAGTCCGGAATAATCGGTAGGTAGAGCTGTTTCATCGAAGCGTAAAGGTGTTCGACTGGGCTGTTGGCTGAAATGGACGTCATTTGGAGCACTTGATGGAAGTTTGACGCCTTCAAAGACACCCCTTTGTTCTTGTAAAACACCAAAAGTGTCGACCTATCTGATTTGAGGTCCATCTGGCGATTGTTTTGTAACTATGAATGCTTTTATGCGAAGCTAATAAAATTGATTTATTAATATAAATTATAAATATACTTGTTATACAAGTATTATCATATAAAATTATTTTTTATCATTTCAAGCTCGGTTGAAAATATTCTATTTGCTTTGAACTGATTTTTTATTTCGAATTTTTTTTTTGCAACAATTTTCAAACTTTATTTTGGAAAAACACATCGTCGTCGTCACTGCTGATCACCAGAAGCAGACAATCTTCTCGATCTATAAATTTGTTGAGACAATTGTCGTCTTCATAATCATCACTCAAGCTCTTCTCAAAGAAATTACTCGCCACTCCCAAGATGTGTTCTTTTGTTTTATCCATAATGTTTAGAGTGCAACGCTTTACTCTCGCAAGTATTTCACTTTTAGAAAGGTTTCACTTTTTATATTCAATGAATCACAATATTTGAAACATTCATCCAATTAAACATGAAATTTAATTTAAATATTTGTGAGTATTTAACCGAGTTATTGTATTTAAGATATACAATTAGGATTGCTTGCTCATATTCACATTTTGTTATTATTGATAAAAGATTTTTGTATTGTTTGAATTACTACTAAATCCTCCAAACAGCAACACATTTTCTCATTTTTATTAATAATATTTGAACTATTGAGAAAGTATGTATTCAAAATAATCTTCTCGTTGCTAAGGAATATAAAACAAAGAGTGTTTAGAGAGAAGGTGCTGTTAAATGTGAACAGGCATTTAGCTATTACGAAAATGAAAATCCTTTCTTTATAATCAAACTGAGAGTAGTAAGGTTCAATAGAAATGCATTCGGCCATTCACAAAAAAAAATTCAGTCATCGTAAGTACGGAAAGATGACGAAAATACATAAAAAGTACGATGTTTTAGTCTAGCTAGAAATTGTTGAACAAATTTACCGTTTCCAAAATTGAAAAACTTCACAATCGAAAATAATTTCAGGTTTTAGGTTTTCAATTTTTTTGCAAAACTTGAAGTTTAAATTAAGTTTAAAATGAGTTGAAAATATGGATTATAGACATCATAAATTAACCATAAATTTAATTATTTAAAAAATAATTAGCATATTTTGAAGTTTTAGGTGAGTTGTTGAGAATCATTAATATTTGAGGTTAGTATTTACCAAGTACTATTATTAGTACAAATTAGTATTACGAAGTATTCGGTAGCTATAAGAAGGTTTTCATGGAATACTGTTATTATTTTTATATTTTCATTATTTTATCTGATTAATATGTAAATCAAGAATTATATTGTGGTCCAAATATCAATAGAAGGCGCTGTTATAAGTTTATAGAAATAAAGGTAAAGAAGTTTCTTTGGGAAGTAGAAGTCAAGTGCGTCTAATAAATTACTGAAGAAAAGACTGAATTTAAGAAAAATAAAAAAACTTTGAAAAATTAGAGAAAAAAAATCTAAAATAAAAATTGAACTTCAAAATGTGAACTCGTTGTTAGCGGATAATGAGTATTTCGAATATAAAGAATCGTTTGGAGAAAAATGGATTATTGAATAAAGAATACAAAAATTTTCATCATCCAGTCACTTGTATCAATATCGAAGACAGCTTTTGTTTCAGCGGCACTCTGACTCGATTGCATTTCGTGGAAGGCATTTGCCAAGCTGTTACCAATCTTCATTCATCTCCTCCATCACCACTGTCAACACTACCTTCAACCTAATAATTATGTCACCATTATCATTAAACTTATTATCATCAAACTCATTATCATTACACTCATTATAATTACGTTTATTATCATTATACTCACCACATCTTTCTTCATAATCACCGTTTTTTTTGTTATCAGCAACAGATTCTCTCATAAACCCCTTTCACACCATTCTCACCATCTTCTTCTTCTTCTTCTTCTTCTTCTTCTTCTTCTTCTTTTTCTTCTTCTTCTTCTTCTTCTTCTTCTTCTTCTTCTTCTTCTTTTTCCAATTAATTTTTTTCATAATTTTATTTTAATTTTTCATTTTATTCTCCTTCTCCACCTTCACCATCTTCTCCTCCAGCTTCTTGTTTTTCTCTTTTATTCTTCTTTTCTCCCACCTCCATAAGCATCATCAACCACAGCAGCTCTTCTTCTTGACTCCATCTTCGTTTAACTTCAGTCCAGCCGTTTGCACTTCCAAATCTTCCATTGCCATTAAACTTCTGCATTGTGAAGAACCATTGAAACATTTCAAAAAAACTAATTTGAATGCTTTTCAAGTAAAAAAATACGAAAATAAATCATTAATTAACTTTTTCAGTGCTTTTAGATCGACCAACATTTCATCTTCTCAAAAAAATAAACAATTAAACACACACACACACACACACACACACACACACACACACACACACACACACACACACACACACACACACACACACACACACACACACACACACACACACACACACACAAACACACGCACACACACCTTGTCAACTCCACCACAGCATCCTGTATGTTCTCTCCACTTTTGGCGCTTGCCTCTACAAAGAGGCAGTTTTCGTCTCGAGCCAGATCCATGCCGTGTTCCGTCTATGGAGGTCGGAAAGTCATTGAAAAAATCATAAAAATAAATGAAATAAAAATATCAAAACAAAGAAACTCATTAAAACGTTATATATACAAAGCCAGAAAATAAAATAATTTTATAAAACGTTCTAAAGTTCTTTTTTTTCAAAATATACGGAGGGGGGAAAATCAAAAATATATAACGGTTTTTTATACTAATGTTTCATCATAATATTAAAGTTGAATAATTCCAATGCATTTAATCTGTAGAGCACCAAGGCGAGAAACTGAAGCCTACAAAATGTATTTTTAATACAAAAAAACTTTGTTTAAATAGAAATGTCTATTAAAACGAGAACAACGGCTACCTTAACACACGAGCTTTTCGCCTCTCCCACTCTCAAGTCACTCTTGTTGCCTACAATCATTATGGGAATGTTCTTCTGGGCACCGTCCTGGAAGGGTGGTGGTGGTTGCGGTTGGAGAGGTAGTATAGGCGGTTGTTGGGAGAGAAATGAGTGGTTTTAAGTGGTGAGGTGTCTGAAGCATGAAGTTGTGGTGTTTATACTATCTAATTCGCTTTTATTTCATCTTAACAAAGAAAAATATTTTTTGTGCCTTTAACAACACATTAAGAAAGATGTTTTGTATCACATTTTCAACTACACTCCCAACCAAAAACATTCAAACACACACACACACGCACACACACACACACACACACACACACACACACACACACACACACACACACACACACACACACACACACACAGAGAGATAGAGAAAAAAAGAAATTTTTTACACTACCGATCACACACAGTCAACCTGAATGGTTTCAAGCCAGTCCCTGACGCTGAGGAAGGAGTGTTCGTAAGTAATGTCATACAGTAGGAGCACCCCATCAGCACGTCTGAAGTAGGACTTGGCCATGCTTCTGAACCTGAGTGTTACAAGCGTTACACGTTGCAAGTGTTGCACGTTGCAAGTGTTGCACGTTGCAAGTGTTGCACGTTTCAAGTGTTGCACGTTGCAAGTGTTGCACGTTGCAAGTGTTGCACGTTGCAAGTGTTGCACGTTGCAAGTGTTGCACGTTTCAAGTGTTGCACGTTGCAAGTGTTGCACGTTGCAAGTGTTGCACGTTGCAAGTGTTGCGCGTTGCAAGTGTTGCACGTTTCAAGTGTTGCACGTTGCAAGTGTTGCACGTTTCAAGTGTTACACGTTGCAAGTGTTGCACGTTGCAAGTGTTGCACATTTCAAATGTTGCACGTTGCAAGTGTTGCACGTTGCAAGTGTTGCACGTTGCAAGTGTTGCACGTTGCAAGTGTTGAATACTGCATGTTCTGATGTTGCTTTTTTGCAAGAGTTTCATGTTGTTTGCTACAGCAGTTGCTTGCTACAAATGTTGTTTGTTACAAATTTTGGTTGTTACAAATGTTGCTTGCCACAAATGTTGCTTATTGCACGTTATATTCGTTTCCATGTTGCAATGTTGACTTGTCAACAATTCCTGTTCACCTCTCTTGTCCTGCGGTGTCCCAGATCTGCAGAGCTATCACTTTCCCATCTACTCTGAAGGTCTTGGTTTGAAAATCAACGCCTGTGAGAAAGAAAAAATGATTTTCAAAATTATTTTTCAGCGCTATAAATTTTTTAGATTAACTTAGATTTGATAAGCTTGCAGCAAATAATACCAGATAAGACAAGGTTAGCTCAGATAAGAGCAAAGTAAACTGAAAAATAATTTTTCGAAAAGAGGGTTGATAAGGTATTCCAATTTGCGTTAAATATTTTGATATCTAATATTTTCTAAATATTTTTAACGCGCCCTTTAACACCATGTTCAAAGGCGCCCCCAGGAAAACAGTTTTACTCGCTGTGGGCTACTAAAGGGCTGGACACTCAAAGACGGCATATGTACCCTAATTGAGTTACTGTTTTAGAACTCAAACCTGGGCTCACCCAATCACACTTTACAACTGAACAGGCCAATCATTGTGCCGCAGGCGCAGAGGTCTCGAACAAAAAACCAAAAATTTACGAATAGTCTGTTTAAAATAAAGACAAAATTGACCGTAGACAATAGAAACAAACTTATAAAACCTCGAAGGTTCAGAGAATGAATAAGCTAAGTTGAGTGAATTTTTAGTTTAACTCTGCCGTGTTTTTGTAACATTTCCAGCGTATGTCTGGACTTGATCTAATAAGGACTATTTAGTTAAATACTGGGAGGTATAAAATAGTTCACAATCATACCCAATAACTACTGAAAAACTGGAAAAAATGATTTTTCAAAGTTTCCAAGTGTGATAAGTTATTCAAATAATTAACAAGATTTATCTTTTCAACCTCACGCGGCTCTTTAAATAGAAAGGCTCGATTGATTTGAAAGCAGAATTAAGTGGTTTATTGGTTTTTTTCTAAAAATGGTAAAATGGTTGTTAATCAACACTACCATTTACTTCCTCACATTACATCTGAGGTATTTGTGAAGAGCTTAAGTTGCTTTACTTGTTAATAATTGGAATATAGTATCCATACCCTTCCTTGTTATTGCTTTATTCACGCAAGATATGTCTAAACCGTGGATTGACTCAAGTGCAATGGCATTCTTCATACGCCGGTAACAGCGCGTTTTATTTATTGCAACAGTGACGACAGCGATGGTTCAATAGCAGCTGACGTCATCACTTGGGTAACTAACTACTTAATTCCTTGGGGGATACCTCTTTGGCCCAAGTACTGGTTGTTTACTATGTACATGTGCTAGTTGTGGGATAAATAAGTAAGTTACAATCTCCTAATGTTGGTGTTGTTATTGTTGGTAGTGGTGGTGATGTTTTTGTTGTTGTTGTTGTTGTTTTTATTGTTGTTGTTTTTGTTGTTGTTTTTAGTGTGTTGTTGTTGTTTTTAGTGTGTTTTTGTTGTTTTTAGTGTTGTTGTTTTTGTTGTTGTTTTCGTTTTTATATGTTTGTTTATTACTTAACAAAAACGGCACAATCTCTGCAGAAAAGCATGAACTTCGCAGTATGTTAACAACATATTTTAAAAACAGCAACAAAACATTTTTGGAATACAACAACAACTACAACTAAACAATACATCAACACAAACAAGTAACAAAAAAACAACAACAGCAAAAAATCTAAAAAATAAAAACAATGAGACGTGAGGGTAACAGGTGACACAAACAAAAACACCGCGCCACCTACCGACAGTTGAGCTGAGTGTAGACACAAACTTGTTCTTGCACAGTCTCACAATGAAACTTGACTTTCCAACAGCAGCATCGCCCGCCAAGACTATCTTGAAGATACGCTCTGGGTCTTGATGCGCGTTTAACTGCAGTGGGTTTGAGGTGATGGCTTTGGGTGTGGGTGGAGACAATGTGATGGAGTGAGTGTGGAATGTATATTGAAGAACCTAGATCATATGGTTGCTTGTTGGTTCTTGTTGTATGGACTTAATTGCTGAATGTATCTCATTCAAGCGCCTCTGAGACAACTCTGATTTTATCGCATCTTACTTCACGATGGGATTTGAAAGACAACAAATTCAAAGGTATAAAAAACTGAAGTGTCCATCGATTCCGCAAGATTGTTTAACGTTTAAAAGCAACTTGGTCAAAAAATCATATATTAATTTTCTGCTCTATTGATTGCGCATAGTTGTGTGTAGGCGAGCGTTGAGGTGGATAGCATTAGTCCGTTAATGAATCGATCAGCCTTTCAGCACGAGGGATGCAGAGAATGTTTTTTTGTAACAGAAGTAACGTTTCTTCAAGGTAGATTGACGTGAACGCTGTTTTATTTCTTAGAAATCACCTCGAGAGTTAATTATTCTTAAGCTAAAAGCTGATGATCGTTTGTGGTTTGACGAATGGCCATACAGACGCTGTACCAAAGTTAAGTTCGATTTCACATCAGTCTTCTAACATACAAAAAGCAATAAATCCTTGTTTACAAAAAAAATTTTAAATAACTTTTACTTATTTTTCAAAGATATTTGATTAAAAATTCCGTTGTATTCAGTACAAAAAGGGTAAAACAATTTTTTATTTTCATTTCCGCAATTTAAATCGGCAAATGTTACCAAAGATTGTTGAACCAGAAGTTTCTACATCCAGTGCCCCTCTAATATTACTAATATTAATGTTACCTTCAGTAGCAGAAAAAAATACAAAAAACTAGAATTTAACAACAACAAAAACAACAAAAAACTACAAATTCAACAACAAAAAACTACAAATTCAACAACAAAAACAACAAAAAACTGCAAATTTAAGAACAAAAACAACAAAAAACAAAAAACACAAAAGCTTCTTACCTGCTTTTTTTTGGCATTTTACAAACAAGATTCATTTTTATCTAGTAATTCAAAAACAACGGCTCAGTCGCTTGCCTTGCGCCTCAGTTGCTTGGCATGGCGCTTTACTAATTGAATTTATTATTATTTTATTGTTTTATTTTTATTATCATCATTATTAATATTACTACTACTACTACTACTACTACTACTACTACTACTACTACTACTACTACTACTACTACTACTACTACTACTACTACTACTACTACTACTACTACTACTACTACTACTACTACTACTACTACTACTACTACTACTACTACTACTACTAATACTACTACTACTACTACTACTACTACTACTACTACTACTACTACTACTACTACTACTACTACTACTACTACTACTACTACTACTATTACTACTACTACTACTACAAGAACAGCAGCAGCTAAGGTAGAAACAACAACGCTCACAACAACAACAAAAATGTTTCACCTCAGAGTTGGAAAGGTTGTTGTTGTTGTTGTTGAGGCTGTGAAGTCGAGTGCATGTTCTTCGATCGAGTGAGTTGCTGAGAGGATGGAGGTTCTGACTCAAAACATGACAACTTCTGATTGCGGGGCTGTTGCTAAAAATGTTGTTGTTGCTGTTGAGGTTGTTGCTAGTGTTGAGGTGAAGAGTGTTGAGGTTATTGTTGTTGCTGTTATTGTTGCTGTTGTTGTTGTTGTGGTTTAAGCTGTTGCCAAGATGGAAGTAATCCGATGGAGAGTTAAGATTTTCGAGTTCGTCAACTCCAGAGCTGTCTGTTGGATGGAAGCTAGGAATCATGACTCATTCCAACTCTTTTTAGGCAACATTAATGTCCGAAACAAATCCTGTTATTCATCACAACTGCCAATATTCGCCAATCATCTCTGTAACTCTTATAGTATAAGAATAATGAGGCGTTATAAATGCCGTTTCGGATTTTCAGTTACTGAAATCAATTAAAATCAACAGACTAACTCAAACCTAAATCTTCATCTTCACCAAAACCGGAGGAGTAGGTCTTGTTTGATTTTATTTCGGACAATTGTTGTTCTCTGAATAAAGTATTTGTTGTTGATAATTAAAAAAATATCATTATTATTCCTTACAATATCATTAGTATTATTCCCATTATTATTATTACTATTATTCCTGATATTATTATTATTATTATTATTATTATTATTATTATTATTATTATTATTATTATTATTATTATTATTATTATTATTATTATTATTATTATTATTTTTTTTTTTTTTTTTTTATTATTATTATTATTATTATTATTATTATTATTATTATTATTATTATTATTATTGTTATTATTATTATTATTATTATTATTTTTATTATTATTATTATTTTTTTTTTTTTTTTATTATTATTATTATTATTTTATTATTATTATTATTATTATTATTATTATTATTATTATTATTATTATTATTATTATTATTATTATTATTATTATTATTATTATTATTATTATTATTATTATTATTATTATTATTATTATTATTATTATTATTATTATTATTATTATTTATATTATTATTATTATTATTATTATTATTTATATTATTATTATTATTATTATTATTATTATTATTATTATTATTATTATTATTATTATTATTATTATTATTATTATTATTATTATTTTTATTATTATTATTATTATTATTAGCATTATTATTATTATTATTATTATTATTATTATTTTTATTATTATTATTTTTATTATTATTATTATTATTATTATTATTATTATTATTATTATTATTATTATTATTATTATTATTATTATTATTATTATTATTATTATTATTATTATTATTATTATTATTATTATTATTATTATTATTATTATTATTATTATTATTATTATTATTATTATTATTATTATTATTATTATTATTATTATTATTATTATTATTATTATTATTATTATTATTATTACCATTATTAATATTATTATTATTATTATTATTATTATTATTATTATTATTACCATTATTAATATTATTATTAATCCTAATTTTGAAGTGTCAATACAAAACACACTGACTTTTAATTTATTTCAGACATTTTAACGGAAAATTTTTTTTAGCATTAGAATTTGGTTGTTTCACTGTTTCTCGAACTGAATATACAATGAGCGCTCATTCAAATGGAAAAGTTGGACTGAAAATAATTATCTTGACAAAACTGAAATAAAAATGCTCATAACTGAAAGAATATTTAACTGTAAAATAACAAAACATAACCAGAAATCATTCAAATTGATCAGAATTGACTTAAATAAACCAGAATTGACTTTAATTGACAAAAATTGACTTAAATAAACCAGAATTGACTTTAATTGACAAGGATAAAACAAGGATAAGATTATATAAACAAAAACTGAACTGAAAGCTAAAATATTCACTGGTTTGTCAAAGAGCAATGTCCTCACCTGCTGAGGGCTCTGTTGAAACTACCGCAACTTTCGTCCAGGTACTTCTGTATGAAATCATCTTTCGCCAGTGCTGACTTCTGCTTCATCTGCGCAAGTGTTCGACTGCTAATCTAATCTCAGTCTAATAAAATTCAATTGAAGCGTTGATTGCGCTTTCTACTTTCTTAGTGGAAGGAACTGATGGATGACCGTTTTTAATGGTTAAAATCCAACTTTGTTTGATTATGCTTTGGCTTCCTTGTATTTATTTAAAATTTAATTCAGATGATTTCAACAATTGAATATAAATAGAAAAATTGAATTAAATTTGAAATAATATAATATAATTAATAAATTAATTAATACACCAAAGAGAATACAAATATAGAAATAAAATACATAGGCTAAGAAGAAACAAAAACTTTCAAAGTTTGGAAAAACTTGTGAACAAAAACATACAAAAACATACACAAACATACAAAAACATACAAAAATATACAAAAACATACAGAAATATACAAAAACATTAAAAAAAGCATACAAAAATATACAAAAACATTAAAAACATACAGAAACATACAAAAACATACAGAATCATACAAAAAATGAAAACAACAACACGCAAACAGCAACACGCAAACAGCAACACGCAAACACACCTGCGTCTTGTAGTACGACCTGCAGATGCGCAGGGCCTCACAAAGGTCTTCGGTCTTCTCGTGCAAGGTCTTGTTGGAGGTTCTGTGCAAGAACAACTGTGTTTTCATGCCTGCCCTCTTCCATCGAATCAACTCTTTTTTTTCTTTTTTTTTTCTTTTTTTTTCTTTTTTTTTTCTTTTTTTTTTCTTTTTTTTTTCTTTTTTTTTTCTCAGAATATTGGCTAGATTGACTTATTGTAGTTTTTATGGTACCTTTTAAAAATTGAATTTTTGTCCAATTTTTTGAATTTTTCTAAAAATTTCATTGTTTTTCCTGATTTTATTTTTTATTCTAAATTTTTCAATTTATTTTTATTTGAGAAAACAAAACAAAAGCTTACTGCAAAACTTCGATTTGAGAAATGAGATTGTCAATTTCTATACTGTCTTCTTTGGAGAGTTTTTTTCGTCTGCAAATGATTGACAGTAAATAAATAAAAATTAATTTATTAAAAAAAAATTATTTTTTTTAAATTTATTTTTTTTAATTAATTTATTAAAAAAATTAATTTATTAATTAACTTCAAGTTTAGGATTGGTCCATTTAAATAGATTCGGTTAGTTATTATTGTATTGCATTTTTTTCCACCACTAAAAACATTATGGTGCTCTAGCTGGTATGAGGATTGTTACTATAGAAAAAATACTGAGAAAAATTACTAGAATCAATAACAAAGAACTGCTTACATGTAAGTTTGTCATAAAAACAAGATATTGCGTTTAGAGCTGAAAATATGAAGCAGAAGGAGATAAATAAAGCAAAAAAAATATTGAAAGACTTTCACAAGCAAACAGCTCATATTGAATCATATTGGACCATACAAAAGCGTATAAGACCATATTGGATCATATTGGATTATATTGGACCATATTGGATCATATTGGATCATATTGGATTATAATGGATCATATTGGATCATATTGGATCATATTGGATCATATTGGATTATAATGGATTATAATGGATCATATTGGATCATATTGGATCATATTGGATCATATTGGATCATATTGGATCGTATTGGATTATATTGGATCAAAACACCCACCGAACTAACTCCCCTTCCTTTTCCACCAGTTTGCTTTTGACCACTCCCAGCTCGGTCTCGAGAGAAGAGAAATTTTTGACGTGGTCATCGAGGCTGCTTTGTAACTGTTCGTTCTTCAACCTGCTCTCCTTCAGCTCCTCCTCCAACCTGCCCGTCGTGTCGTGAGTCAATTTGGTCTTGGCCGCATTCTATGAATGGGAAAGAAAGGAGTGGAATGGTGGAAGGTGTTTGAAAATATGATATGATGATATGAATGATTATTTTTCAATTAGTGAAGCGCCAAAAAATGCGTCAAAGATTATGGGTGGAATGAAGGAGATGGAGGAGAGGAAACAATCTAACCTACTCTAATCTAATCTAATCTAATCTAATCTAATCTAATCTAATCTAATCTAATCTAATCTAATCTAATCTAATCTAATCTAATCTAATCTAATCTAATCTAATCTAATCTAATCTAATCTAATCTAATCTAATCTAATCTAATCTAATCTAATCTAATCTAATCTAATCTAATCTAATCTAATCTAATCTAATCTAATCTAATCTAATCTAATCTAATCTAATCTAATCTAATCTAATCTAATCTAATCTAATCTAATCTAACCTAATCTAATCTAATCTAATCTAATCTAATCTAATCTAATCTAATCTAATCTAATCTAATCTAATCTAATCTAATCTAATCTAATCTAATCTAATCTAATCTAATCTAATCTAATCTAATCTAATCTAATCTAATCTAATCTAATCTAATCTAATCTAATCTAATCTAATCTAATCTAATCTAATCTAATCTAATCTAATCTAATCTAATCTAATCTAATCTAATCTAATCTAATCTAATCTAATCTAATCTAATCTAATCTAATCTAATCTAATCTAATCTAATCTAATCTAATCTAATCTAATCTAATCTAATCTTAGCTTATCTTATCTTATCTTATCTTATCTTATCTTATCTAATCTAATCTAATCTAATCTAATCTAATCTAATCTTATCTAATCTAATCTAATCTAATCCAATCTAATCCAATCTAATATAATCTACTCTAATCTAATCTATTTTAATCTAATCTACTCTGATCTAATCTTATCTACTCTAATCTAAGCTAATCTAATCATTTATATAGGGTGGATTCTACACTGTTCAAGAGCGCAAGAAAAAAGGAGGCAGAGAGTGGGAACGGAAATGAATGGATGATGGGATGGAGTTTTAGTGCACACGACATGCAAGCAGATTATTGAAGGTAAAACTCAGAGAAGCAGCAGGATGATCAATGATTTGGTTGAAGTGGCAAAATTGAGTTTTGAGACATAAAAAAAAATTATAATCGAAAGGTTTTCAATCAAAAAAACTTTTTTGGGATCTTCTTAGCTCAATTGCTTCAATAAAATTTTGATTTTTTCATTAAAATTAATATTCATTTCATTGTTACTTATATAAAGTTTAAACACAGAGACGTTGTTCTTTTCCATGGAATCTTCCCTAAATAAGAAGATAACAAAGCTATCGAAACTCTACAACTGTTTCCAGTGGTGGTTTAGAGTCAAATCTTTTCAGAGTCAGTCTGGGAAGGACAGAACATCAAAAAAGCGGTTTTTAAATTTTTTTTATGACGTTTAGTTTTCTACGGTTGTATTTTTCTTCCGTTTTGTTTTTATGAGGCATAATGGAATGTTTGGCTTGGCTATTTATTATTGTTTTTATTATTCATTTTTATTTATATTCTTTATTATTGTTTTTATTATTCATTTTTATTTATATTCTTTATTATTGTTTGTATTATTCATTTTTATTTATATTCTTTATTATTGTTTGTATTATTCATTTTTTTTTATATTCTTTATTATTATTTATATTATTCATTATTATTTATATTCTTTATTATTATTTATATTATTCATTATTATTTATATTATTTATTAATGTTTATTACTATTTATATAATTTACTTTTCTTCGTATTGTTAATTATTTTTTTATATTATTTATTATTATTCAACTTATTTATTATTATTTGTTTTATTCATTTTTATTTATATTATTTATTATTAAATTATTTTTTAATAGTTTTTTATTCAAATATTTATTGTAAATTCAAGCAAACCTTTGAAATTTGAGAGCGGAGGGAGAAGGCGTATAGAGTCCTTCCTTGAAAAGCACTATAACTCAACATAAAAAAAAATTTAATTTTCAAAAAATCTGAATTGAACTGCAAACAAAACCTGGTTTCAAGGGAATAATTATAGACAATCAATAATGACATGCGCTTCTGGTAGCTCTAGTACAGAAGGTAGTTTAGTGAAATTAACTGACGACTGGCAGACACATGGGCAACCGTTCATCGTTTGAGAAGACACTCAGGAGAGTTTTTTCAAAGGCATTCGCATTTTTTAAACTAAACTCAAATTTTTTTTGCCGTTTGTTGTAAGTTCAATGCTGATATTCATGACTGATAACATTCTGCGTTCGTATTATTTAATGGTTTCTTCTTTAGTTCGATCGTTCACCGTGTTTTTGTAACGTTTCCAGCGTATGTCTGGACTTGATCTGATAAAGACTATAAAAATAAGTAATTTTTAATGTTTTTTTTCACTTTTGCGTGAATAATAAGTGACTAAATTTTTTGAAAATTGAAAAAAACTTCCATCATCTGGAAAATCCAAAATTATCAAAATTATCACATCATTTTTTACTTTATTTTTTTCATATCACATTTGATGAACCTTCAAACCTCTGGGATCAATATGCCAACGAGATTTTATTGTGTCCGGACAACGAAAATAAGTTGTTTTAGTTTTTTACATTTTTTTTATTATTTTGTTTAGAGTTTTTCACAATTATTTTTTTTTTGTTTTTCAATTGAGTTTTTTTGAAGTAAAACCCCTTTGCAGTTGCTTCTCTCACATCAACTTCTTCATCCCTATTCAATGCAACGACATACCTTCTGGCAAAAGCTTTGAAGCCTTTTATCAACACAAGTACCAGAATCATTATCTCTATCACCGTTACCACCACCTTGATCATTACTATCACCCTTAACAGCACTCAGTAACACCCTTCCAGCCTCATCATTCTCTTGATCTTCTGGCCACTGCTAACATCACCACTACCACTATTCCAACCACCACCAACCCATTGTTCACCACCATCATCGCAACCACCACCACATCACAAACAAGATTGTGCTGATTGTAACCGTCGCAACAATAACAACCACAACCAAAAACATCATCATTACCACAACAAAAAACATAATCATCACCACAACTACCCCCACCACAACCACCCCCCACAACCACCCCCCCACAACCACCCCCACCACAACCACCCCCACCACAACCACCCCCACTACAACCACCCCCCCTTACTATTTTGAGTCTTTCAACTTCGAAGTGAAGACTGTTGATCTCTTCGAAGTGTCTGCTCTTCCACTCCTTGTCCATCGCCTTGAACTTCTTTGATTCCTGCCCGCCAATGGAACAACCATGAATCACATTATGCATGGGGGCTGGAAGTTGTTAACATGGTGTATGCTGTACAAAGGTTTTGCAAAGGTAAACGTTGTGATAAAGAATTTTCACTAAAATTACACCTTGTCAGACCCTTTGACGCTCATTTATTTTTCATTCTTCATATTCCTTGGTTCGACTTTTGTTATTATTATTATTATTTTTTTTTTTTTTATAATATTATTTTTTGCTCGTATATATTTTGGACATAAAACCGTTTTTGTTGTGTTTATGAAACCTTCTCTCACTAAGTCATGGAAAGACCTTCCAAATGCTGCACACCTTTGTTACACCGAGAACATTAGACACACAGATCACATCGATCACATTCTCAAGGACCTCGTCGTCTGATTCGGTCACGAAGTCTCAGCCTTCAACGCACCTCATCAAAACATTCGTGTAACCTTGTTGCGCACCCTTCTGAAAACTTTATTCTTATTCGACCGGTTTCCAACAAAACTCTAAAGGTAATTTAAAGAACGTTAGCTAACTTAGCTTTGTATTTTTGAGTTTTCTTCATCAACGTCTGCTTTGTATTTGATTATCACTTCATCATATAATTAATGATCAATTTTTATCGACAGTATATCCATCCAGCCCTCCTTTTTGACACTGTAAGTGGTTATCGTTTCTCGCATATTTCAACATTGCCTTCTTTATCACTTGAATTCTCTTCTTTTCTGCTCATTTTTAACCGCTTTTTCACTCTTTCATGATTTATTTTTACACCCTCCCTTCAATTTAATTTATCTTTAATCGTATTAAATCAATAATTTTGTGTGGTCTTTTCAACACACGCGTTCAAAGGCGCTGACAGATTAATGATTTGAGTTTTCAACGCTCTTTTAATTTCTTTGTTTCAACTTCAGCTCAACTTCTCATTAGCATACTCCTACTGTTTGTCGCTTGTATTATTGGCATTTGTCAGTGGCGTTTCTATTGTTTTGCCTTGGGCTTCAATAAGATTTAGTATTATCATTTGCATTGAGTCTCTTTGATGAGGCAACAGACTTGCTTAAATTACAATGAAAATGGAAAAATTATTCCAAAAATATAAAAATATGCTTCATTCTATTTTATGATTACTACAGATCCAGTATGTAAAGCGCCAAAGAAAAAAACTGAAGCGCCCCATTCAATCGTTGAAGCAATCAGGTATTGGAGATTGTAAGTTAGTTTGAATAAATATGTTTATATAAATAAGTTTATATTTGAAATAAAATTATAATAATTAAAAAACAATCTATAAAGAAAATCAACCACTGTGGATAAAATAATTATTATTATATCTCTTTTGTGATATACTAACAGATAAAAATAAAAATAATTATAATCTCTATCTTTTTCATTGCATTGTATACTAATAATTGGACACAGAGACGTTTTTCTTGTCCTTGGAATTATTTTTCAATAAATAATGATACAGCTAGTAATAATACCTTTCTATCGACCTCACCTCACTTCGTATTTTAGCTTCCACGGCTCTCATCTGTCCCTCTATTTCGTCCTCCATCCTCTTCACCTTGGCCATGTGTTCATCTCGTTCGCTGATAACATGGCGAAAGAATTTATTTTTTTATTTTAAATCAAAAGTTGATAATTTAAAGGTGTGTTTAATTTAATTTTTTTTATTTGAGGAAAAGAAATATTATTTTTTTGTTTAAATACTTTTGAAAAATAAAATTAGGAAGAATTATTTTCTATAAATTCAATATATTAAAAGTTTGAAATAACCAATGAAAAAAAAAGGATGTAGAAGAATAAGAATAATTTAAAAAATAATTATGAGAAGAAAAAAACAATAGGAAAATGAAAGAAAAATAATGAAAAAAACAAAAACAAAAAAATGGAATATTAAAAATAAAAATAAATAAAAGAATAATAAAAAAATAATTTAAAAAAAAAAGAAAAAAAAAAATAAAGAAAATGAAGAAACAAGGATAAAAAAATAAGATAATGATAAGACATAACAGCGATAATCACGCTAACGATGATAACGATGAAGTTGATGTGAGCAGTGGCAAGGATCATCAATATGACAGACGTTGAAAGACAAAAAAACAACAACAGCAGTTTTTATTTTAATTTTGTAGCAAATTCAGTCAGACTCTAAGAATTTCAACACTTGATAAAAAGTAAAATTGTCACAAAGAAATAAATATTTCGTTGTAAATTTAAATTAAGAGCTGAAACAAGGCGCCATTGACCAGTAATATGATGGAATGATAGCACTTACCGTTCATAGAGCTGTCCAAGCCTTACCTTGTCAGCCACCACCACCTTGATGTCCTCGATGAAGGAGATGATGATGGAGCCGAAGGTGGCTAACATCTCTTCCGACCCTGGCTCGTGCAACCTCACGTACAAATCGCATATCTTCTCCTGGCTGGTGTGGCGAGGTGCATGGGGTTATGTGAGGTTTTGTGGTTGTGGTGGAAAGAGCGAAAATGGATATTGGTTGGAGGTGGGGTCATGCCGATGGTGGTGATAATGATTATTCGTTTACGCTGTTCATTCGGAACTATTGAAAAGACAAGCCTGTCAGTGATTGTGTGGTTGATTTAATGCTGTTGTTGTGGGGGTTTGAAAGACCTCTCATTGTGTAGTGATTTGTTCGTTTCATCTGAGTGGAAAGATGAACAAAAGACCGGAAAGCTACAACATACCGGGTTCTATATAGTTCGAAGTAGATGTTGTGGCTTTGTTGATGATGTGCTCAATCGATTCTTTCGCTTTTACACCTCTGACTCACCAACACCTGCCAACTAGCATGCACACATCTACACGTTTTGTTACAGATCTGCAAACCCTCATTTTTAATCACCCTAATTAACTAACGGTAAGAATATTTAAATTTATCGAAGCGTTAGCGGCTTGCCCGCGCCAGACTGGCCTGAGTTCTATACTCTTCACACTCAGTTCGAAACCAGGGTTAGGATCCGGGTGTAAGTACCAACCTTATCTAATCTTATCAAATCATTTATATAGCGCTGATTACACACCATTCAAAAGCATTCAACGTGAAGAAAATTAGTTATTTTATATTTTTTTGTCTTCGCACGCTTTAACTAAACCAGCAGTGATTTTTGTAAATAATGAAATTTTGAATTTTTTTAATCAGAATATTTTCGTAGAATTCAAATTTTCATGCGTGTTGATAAGCAGAGCTAGAATTTCAGCAGTTTTGATAATATAGAAGATATATACAATAGTTATCACGTTCCAACAAACTCTTTTAATACCTCAACCTATCAATTCTTGCTCTCCTAACCCTTGCTCCCACCACCGTGACCTACTTCTTTATACCTCCTCGTCTCATCATTCTTCAACGCTACAAATTGATTGAAATACTTACTCGTGCTAACTCTTTTTCACGGTGGTTTTCAAATCTTAGTAGACTAATTCTACTCTGATAACACTTTTTCACGGTGGTTTCTAAATCCTGGTAGACTAATTCTACTCTGATAACACTTGGGCTTGAGAAGGTCTCAAAATAGCCTTGAAATGTATTGCAATGACGTTTGTCATTTGTCAGTTTCGACTCGACCATTAATTTCAGAGTGCTAATTTATTTACAGCTGCCAATAACTAGCAAGATGAAATTTTCAATTTTGTTTCTTTGCTTGGAAGCTTTTAGACCTTCAAACTCTACGGGGTTAAGGCCACTATAATAATAGTCGTGTTTTTATTGTATTTTATTCGACGACAGAAAGTTCCTAGGGAGCAGAACTCACGGTGGAATTTGGCTGAAAGTTTTAGAGGATAACTCAATAGGTGGAAACACCATACAGCTTTGGTACATCAACATAGACTAGAAAGGTGAAACAAAATAATGTTGTTTAGGATCGTAGTTTATATCTGACCCACTTTATTGATTCAAGAATACGGGAAAATAAGTGTGATAAACTTGCCTGTGTAGAGGTTTTTCTGCATTTTTACAGCGACAAGATTGAAAGTTTTACTATTATAAGAAACCTGTATTTAATCTGTGTCATAGTTTGATAGGCTGGAGTGTATTTCCCAAGGTTCATTGAGTTAATGTTTCTATAAAGTATTTGCCTATCGCCATGACATTGCAGAAACAATCTTTATGGTGTTCAAAATCACTGTCAACTCGGTCTTCCTTCACTAGTCCATTCAATCACTCACCCACCCACCCGTCCACTCACTCTCTCACTCACTCACCCATTCACTCACTCACTCGCATTTCAACATTCACTATTTCAACTATCATTCATCACATAAGCCCTCCCTTTTGCCCACTCATTTATCTCCCATTCATTAATTCATCACTAACTCATTGTCCATCCGCCCATTGTTCACCTAGCAATTTTTTACTTACCTTCCACTCATCCAATAGCCACTCATTGACACTTATTCAATGACCATCTATTCCTTCTATTTTTTTTACCACCCATTCACCCACCACCCATTCACCCACCACCCATTCACCCACCACCCATTCACCCACCACCCATTCACCCACCACCCATTCACCCACCACCCGTTCACCCACCACCCATTCACCCACCACCCATTCACCCACCACCCATTCACCTACCACCCATTCACCCACCACCCATTCACCCACCACTCATTCACCCACCACCCATTCACCCTCCACATTCATCATCCTCATCCGAACACTCAATCACCACTAACTCATTAATTTCACAAACTCATCAACTATTACTCTAGCTAACTTCTTTTTTCACCCATCCTTCACCAATCTAACACTCCTGCCTTCCCTCCTTTCCCCTCATTCACCATTTCATCCACTCATTCCCACTCCACCCTCAAACAGCACACCTACTAGCTCCATTCTTCTTTACTACTCTTCCCATCTAGCTCCCCGCCATCCACCCACCCACCAAGTTATAAGTTGGAAGCCTTCTTCAAGGAATTCATTGATGTCGTCAGGGGTGTCATGCTTGCTTGCCATCACTTGCAAGTCGTTGTCGAGGCAACTGGTGACCTGGAGAGTAGATGGACGGATGAGTTTGGTGGAGTTTTGGTTGATTGGACGGTCGAACAGTTCTCTGAGCGATTCTTGTTGATCCCCAGCCGCTCTAAAATCATTTTTCAACTCGGTCTCCGCTCCGAGACCGGCCGAAACGAAAGTGTTTCTGTTGCTGTTGTTGTTGTTGAAGTTGTTGTTGTTGTTGTTGTTGTTGTTGTTGTTGTTGAAGTTGTTGTTGTTGTTGTTGTTGTTGTTGTTGAAGTTGTTGTTGTTGTTGTTGAAGTTGTTGTTGTTGTTGTTGCTGTTGTTGATGTTTCTCAAGTTTTTTTGGCTTATTTGATCAGCGTTGTAGAAATCTGTGCTTTCGATGTTGGCGATGTTTGAGTTATTGGCGTTTGATTTGTATTCAATGTCAGTTGAGCCCGTAAGAAAATGGTTGTGATGAAGAGGAGAAAGAGAAGAAGAGGGAGGGTCAGGAGAGTTTTCCGAAAGCTCCGAGCCTCTAAGACCAGCAAGCTTAATGCGATTTTTTTTAAGATTTCCCACTAAGTTTATATTGCTACCGACCAAAACGATATTAGCGTTTTTAGTGCAATTCCCTTCTTCTCGCTTATCAACAAAACTCATGACAATTGTCACACACGGTGTAAAAATTCTCCTCTTGCTTTTCTCTCCAGCGTGAAGCAGCGAATGAAAGTCAAAATTTTTTCACCTCCCACTAACGCGACTCTATATTCACTCGAATCTATAGTTTTCGCTCGCTTCACTGATGTAGCGATCGATACTGCGTCTACGTTGAGTTACTTATTACAAACCGGTCGTATATTTTTATTTGTATATAATTTGTATGCTGCATGCTAAAAATATATGGTTTTATGTTATAATTAAATCTTTTATCCGTTAAACTCACATTTTTGAAGTCTTTTTCGGATCATTGTTTCATACCCCTATAAACTTACATTGGACTAGCTCGAAATATGGAACACTTCCCGAAACTTAATTTTTTTTCGAATGTCAAATGTTATAAACACTTTTTTGAGTTTAAATATAGAAAGCAAAGTAGTCGAGAAACCTTGTCGCCCGGACAGACCCTTCTCGACCATCGACCACTGGTTAAATTTATTAAAACGCAAATCTAAGCAAACACAGTCTATTTTTAGATACGAGCTAGCTAAAAATAATTTTGTGTTTAAATACATATATATCCATAAATAGAGATTAAGCGAAGATTCATTTGATGAAATGAGAGTGTTAGTTCGAACGTTCCAGAGGTAGCCCGAACAATTGAAAAGTTACCTTCAAAATCCTGCTGAATTCTCCCGAAAGGTTCAAACCACTAGCCAAAAATATTTAAAAAAATCTTCAACAGTTCGCCGATAGTTTGTGTTAATCCAATAATATAAATACTATATTACATCAAAGAAACACGCTACACTAGGCTTTGTATCTACATACACAGAAATAAATATCTACACACAAAAGTGTATCTCCACTTAATGCAAAAATAAATACTAAACAAGTTTCAAAGGTAACAATGAAATAGCTCGTTCGGGATTTCTCACTCGCTCCTGGACATGCTACTGTTGCTTTACTCACTATAAAAAAAATATCGAGTTATAAATAAATAAATGCTGCTTGAATAAGCGTTATACATTTTTTTGATAATAACATTTACGTTGTTAAATATGTGTACGAAGACGCAAAAAAAACTTCGACTCAGACAATGCAACTACCATAGAATGACACTAAAATCATTTCAACTTCCATTCGCTAGATGACACTGCTGAAAAATCTTGACGTTCCACAACTGGCTATACACGCACGAGAATGAATGCCTGTCTATGGATTCTTGGGTAGCTTGAGGACCTCTTCTTGACTCCAGCCCTGGCCCTCAGGTTGTAGGTATCTCACTTGGTAGATGTAGGTGTAGATGGGAGACAGGTCGTGCACGTACTTGAAGTTGTCGTTGAGATCTTCTTCACTGAAAGCGTAGTCACCCACCCTTTTGAACCTGAAGGAGTACAGAGGGGCGGGAACAGAAGACTCGGGTGTGCTAGAAGCACTGTAGAGGTTTTGCTGAGCCATGGGAGGGGGAGAACAAACAGTGTGGCGAGTTCTGGGCCAAGTGATGAACGCCCCTACGTTGATGTGGATTTTCTTCTTCATGTTGATGACCTGTCTGTTCTGTGCATTCAAGTAGGATTTTTTGAAAGAGTGGTGGTGGTGGTTATAAGGGGTCTTGGGGGGGGAACGGTAGGCCTGGTGGTTCCTCTGATGCCTCTTCAGCTTCCTCTCCTTCTTCGCCTCCTTCTTCTGGTGACGGTGATTCCGTTTCGTCTTTTTTTCTTTATCGCTGTGTTTGTTGAATCTTCTGTTTTCCAAATCTGATTTTTTTTGAAAATAACTAAGGTTTATAAATAATTTATCAGAAATTAATTAAAATTTTAAGTTTATTTTTTCTAAATATACAGATTGAATCTCATATTTTCAACTTTTAAACCACTCAAAAACAAAACTTTAAAATTCTTCTAGAACGAAATTTCTCGCACAACTACCCACCCATTTTGAGGGTCTTTCCAGGGATTCCATCGGTGAAAGGACTCGACAAAGCTCCCTTGCCGATCCTCACCTTGAAGACGTACCAGCAGTCGGCCTCCAGGTTGTGGATGGTGACGTGGAGCGCCTTGACGATGATGGACGTGTTCTGTTGCGTCTTGAGGTTTGTGTAGTGCACGATGTAGAAGCGTTCATCGAGGATGCGCTGGTCTCCGTAAAGGGACGAATCCTTCCATTCGAGCTCTATCGACCCCGATGACAACGTCTTAAGACGCAGCATCACTGGAGCTGGCAGCGTTGAAGCCTCCGACCGTGGAGTTTCCAGACCGAGTGCTGTGATGGTGGAGTTGTGTGGTATGGTTGTGTTGTATGGTTGTGTGGTATGGTTTTGTGGTACGGTTATGTGGTATGGTTGTGTGGTATGGTTGTGTGTTATGGTTGTGTGGTTTGGTTGTGTGGTTTGGTTTGGTTTTTTGGGGTGTGGTGGAGTATGAAACTGTTGATAATCAGTTTCAATTCAAACACAAAACTGATGTATCCAAGTTAATGAAAGGTTTTTGATTATTCATGATTTAAAAAGGAATTTAAAAACAAATTAAATCAAAAATCTTCTCACAAAACCACTATAAAAGGCTCCAAAGGTGTTTTAAAAAGCTCAAAAGAGGCTTAAAAAAGTTTGAAAATTGCTAAAAAAGGTTTAAAAGTTGCAGCTCAAGAGACTAACAAGGTTTGTCTTCGGTCTTGATATCCTTGTACAGAGCCTCACTCTGAAGACTCTTGTAGAAGGTCCTTATGCCCACCACGTAAACCGTTGAGTACTCTGGGGGGTTGAAACGAAACAGAAATATTTTTTTTCTTCTCATGTTGTCAGTTTTAACCCTTTGTTGGGCATAACCATCAATGGATTTGAGAAAATTTTAATTAAATTATTATTAGAAAAACATATTAGTTCTCTGATAAAAAAAAAAAAACAAAATAAATTATAACACGAAAATAAAATAAAATTAAATGGTTTTTTATTTTTGATTAAAGTAAGTTTTCTGAATGGTGTTCTTACTCAAACTATCCCAACATCAACATCGCGTGTTGTTTGTTGTTTGTTCAGCCCATTTACAAAAATAATAATTTTTAATAATTAATAGTAGTATTACTATAAAAAATTATTTTTATTTTTATTTTTATTATTTTTATCATTACTACGCTAACAAATCTAAATGGCAAAGCGCCAGAGCGGCAGTGCGCAAACTCACTGAGTTTTTCGAGCGTGACGTTGTGGTGGTTGATGGGCACGTACTTGAACATGATGTCTGGCACTCCCTCTCCATAACTCACGATGTAGCCTTCGATGTTGGCGTTGGCCTTGTTCGCTTGCCATCTCACCAGAACCTTGCTCTCTATCGCCACCACGCTGAATGACGATGGAGGTTCCAAAAGGCTCCCTTGGGTGGGGGTGGTGGTGGGGTGGTGGTGGGGTGGTGGTGGTGGGGTGGTGGTGGGGTGGTGGTGGTGGGGTGGTGGTGGGGTGGTGGTGGTGGGGTGGTGGTGGTGGGGTGGTGGTGGTGGGGTGGTGGTGGGTAGTGGTGGGGGTGGTGGTGGGGGTGGTGGTGGGAGTAATGGTGGTGGTGGTTGTGGTGGTGATTGGTGGGTGGTGAGTGGAGGTGGTGATGGTGAAGTGTTGAAAGATTAATTACCATCAATTTATTTCTAATTTATTATTAGTGCTATTTTTTTGTTATTAATCATAATCGTAGTGTTCACTAATGACATTGCTAATGATTGATAATAAACGTAAGGAACGTGTAAGAAGTTAGGTCATACATTTAAAACGCCAATTTCTCAAAAGGTTTATTTGATGGATTAGAGGTAAAAGCAATATTTGTATTTGTGGCGAGTGTGGTGTAAGTGTTGCGTGGATGATGTGGGCGGAAGGCACATAAAAAACTCACGGATGTTGTGATTTTTGGACGAGTTGATTTTGAGCCATGATGTTTTATAGACTGTCATTCCATCACACATCAACGCCTTCACTTGCACTGCTCTCAACTGCGGAGTCATAATTCACGCTGTGCTGTGATCTTTTAGAAGCAACAAGGCTTAGTTTATGAAAGTTTGAAAAAAAAATTTAATTTTTAATAATAAATTTCTACTGGTTAGTTAGACTACTTGGTTGACTATTTATATTACTTTTTTAGGTCATTTGCCAAGTTTCACGACGATTAATGTCTCAAGTATTTTTGGAAGTAGATTTAAAAAGAGATCAAAGAAAAAATAGACCAAAGAAAGGATTGACAGATGATTTATCTAGCGGCACCTTTTTGAGATAAGGATCGTCGATTTGAAGCGATCTTTGCGCATCGCCAACTTGCCAATTTTGAATTGTCTTGTCAGCGAACCTGGTGAGGTGATTGTATTGCGTGTATAAGGCCTCTTCACACAAAAATCTTTCAATCTTCATTTTCATTTCAGTCCCTCCTCAATGATGTTCAAAATGAAAGAGTACTGAAAAAAAAAAAGGTTTTAAGATCTATTGTTCCACCGCACCTTAATTTCACTTTGAAATATTCCACTCCGCAAGGAAACTTTCTGAGCCTTATAAAAAGGAAATTATTGGTGAATTAGAAAGCAATTGGAACGGATATTATTTTTTTATGAAGTATATAATTTTTGTTAATTTTTATTAAAATTTGATAAAAATACAAATATATTCATGAAGGCAAGTTAAAAATTAATCCAGGTGATTGCGATGTCATTGAAGTGCTGATAAGGTGATAACCTCTTTTGATTGGCGAAGTTCTCCCACGACACTCCGATGCTCTGAAAATTGTTTAAAAAAACTAATGTTTTGGAAGATAAAAATTTTAAAAAAGTTTCAAAGGTTAGAGAAAAATAAAGAGATTTTATAAAATGAAAAAATGTAAAACAAAATTGAAAAAACTGAGAAATGTGAAAAAAAGAATTAAAATGAGTAGAAAAATTGAAAAATAAAATATTTGAAAAATTTGAAAAAAATTGAAAATTTTTTTTAGTGGTTCTTCAACACGAGAGCCTTGTGAGCATTCAAGACCGGTTTTATTTGCACTTTAATTTTCTAGTTTGTAAGAAAAACGCTAAAAATTCAATAATTTTGATTAAAAAAGTCGTGAAAATAAAAATACTTAGGGTATTTTTGCCTCCTCTCAGGTTATAAAATGGACCGAGGATTCAAACAGGGCACTAAAAGCTATATAAAAACCTCCTTGAGAAATTAAAAAAATACCCACCGTTCTCATTTTGCGACTTTTTTTATTACTTTCCATAGTATAAAGATGCGGTTATTAGCAAAGGCGTGAGGAATGGCCTCATAGGAATAAATACTGCTTTTATCTTTTCTACTCTTTCCCAGGCATTTCCTCTGGTCCATTCGGCGAATAAATCACCTTTTCAAGTCTTTTTAATTGCCGCAAACGAACTGGAAATTTTAGCAAAAAAATAAAGTGTGCTTTGAAAACAAAACAAAGCTACAATGGAGCTCATTGGTCTGTTACCCTCCTGCTTTAACAACTGTGGCGTCCGTGATGAGAATGTGTGCTCTCATCATTATGAAGCTTGAAGTATTATGATTGTATTTGTGTTTTTATGTTTGTGTGCGTCTGTTTGTTTATATATAGGTATGTATGTTTGTATTTGCGTGGGTGTCTAGATTTATGTAATTTCCTGTTTGTGTGCAAGTTTCTTGGTTGTATTCGAAGCAACGTTCACAGCCAAGCAGGTTGCGCAGTGTTCACAAGGTACACTCAAGAGAGACACAAGCATAGGAGTTATTAGCACAAATCCCACAGACCCCCTCGAACTGCACTCACAAACCTGCCTGCTTCAACCCACGCCGTGCTTGCAACGTTGCAATTACCTCTTCAAATGCAGATTAATGACACGTCAACACACCAGTGGCTCTAATGAATGCAGTCTATCATCAAGATAAACTTCCAAGACCTCCGTACATCTATTTATCTTTCTTCCTATCTATCTATTCAACTAACTAGATATCTATCTGTTTAGCTAACTAACTATCTATCTACTTGTCTATCTATCTATTCTTTTATCCACCCATTCATTCTTCCATCTAGCTACATTTATCCACCCACCAATCCATCCATTCATACTTTCATCTATTCATCCACCAACCCATCCACCCATTCATCCACCCACTTATCTACTCACTCATCCACCCACTCATCCACCCACTCATCCACCCACTCATCCACCCACTCATCCACCCACTCATCCACCCACTCATCCACCCACTCATCTTCCCATCCATCTATCTATCCATTCATTCATTCATCCATCCATTCATCCATCCATTCATCCATCCATTCATCCATCCATTCATCCATCCATTCATCCATCCATTCATCCATCCATTCATCCATCCATTCATCCATCCATTCATCCATCCATCCATTCATCCATCCATTCATCCATCCATTCATCCATCCATTCATCCATCCATTCATCCATCCATTCATCCATCCATTCATCTATCCATTCATCCAGCCATTCATCCATCCATTCATCCATCCCTTTATCCATCCATTCATCCATCCATTCATCCATCCATTCATCCATCCATTCATCCATCCATTCATCCATCCATTCATCCATCCATTCATCCATCCATTCATCCATCCATTCATCCATCCATTCATCCATCCATTCATCCATCCATTCATCCATCCATTCATCCATCCATTCATCCATCCATTCATCCATCCATTCATCCATCCATTCATCCATCCATTCATCCATCCATCCATTCTTCCATCTATCCATTCATCCATCCATCTTGGCAGAAGGTAATACAGTGAATTATGGAGAGGGAGTGTTGTGGTTTGAAGACACATAAGCAAGCAACTGACGTTGAAGATGAGGGGGGAGGTGAGATGGGAGGGGTGTGTATGTTATTGTTCTTGTGTTCGTGCTGTTTATTTTGTTTGTGATTTATCTAAATAGTTTGCAATTTGCGCGTTTGTTGATGTATCTTTGTTGTGATAAGCGTAACATTTTTCGTGAATTACACCCTCAAAGATACTTCTGACCCGAATTGTAATTTGAGGAAGACATTCTTTTGCATAATTTATGTCATGAAAACCATTATACGCTTACTAGGTACTCTTTTTTAATATAACTTATCGTATGTTTGTCATGCCGCATGCTAGAGAGGTGTGTTTATGGAGGTTGGATCTAGCTACACAACTTCAAAACGACGCTGGATAGTACCTTATAATCCTTCAAAGAATCGTATCAAGTTTGTTTTAGGTTTTGTTAAAGCATATAAGACAAGTTAAAAAATTATGAAATACAATACAATTGAAAATAGTATTACAAAGACATCAACCCTGAAGAGTCAAGTATAACACAGTGAGTATACTATGAAGTGAATATTGTTTTGTGTAGTCTTTATTGACTCAAATCCAGACAAACGCTAGAAATGGCACAGAACATTGTGCCTAGAAATCTTTTTACATAGTGAAAGATCTATGTTTTATACCGTGTTAAATAGTCGCTGTGTCATACGAAGCACTAATGCCACCTTTTGGGGAGCTGAGTGTTGGAGTAACCAAGAGGAACAGAGGAGTCAAACGTTACCTACATAAGACGTGGTGCGAGAGATACAAAAGAGGTTTTGAAAACATAATAAAAATAATAATAATATAATGAAAAAATAATAAAAATAATAATAATATAACGAAAAAATAATAAAAATAATAATAATATATTTAGGAAATAATTTAAAAATAAATATATATTTTAAAAATAATAAAAAGAATTAAAATACATTTAAAATATAATACAAAGAATAAAAATATATTTAAAATATATAAAAAGAATAATTATTCAAAAAAGAGAATAATAAGAATAATAATATATGTTCAAAAATAATAATAGTGATAATGGGAATGAAAAAAGAAAAAAAAATTATAAAATAAATAAAAATAGATAAAAGTGGAAGAATAATAATTAATAATGAATAATTAATGAGGATGATAATGACTAATGAGTACTGATGTTTCGAAGCCCTCGATAAGCCCTTGAAATGATGATGATATGGACGTTTGAAAAGAAGGAAGGAAAGGTGAGGAGTCTCTTCTCTGAAACACATTAAATCATTGGGTGCACCGGGGCATTTCATACCTTCAAAACACGTTATATGGCTTTGAAGCTTAATTGAGCAAGCAATTGAGAGATAATTAATTAGCCATCCCACCATCTCATCATCCCATCATCCCATCATCCCATCATCCCATCATCCCATCATCCCATCATTCCATCATTCCATCATCCAACCATCCCATCATCCCATCATCCCATCATTCCATCATTCCATCATCCAACCATCCCACCATCCCATCATCCCACCATCTCATCATCCCACCATCCCATCATTCCATCATCCAACCATCCCACCATCCCATCATTCCATCATTTCCTCATCTCCCCATTCCACCACCCCACCATCCACCATCCCACCATCCCACCATCGCACCATCCCACGATCCCACCATCTCACCATTCCATCATTCCATCATCCAACCATCCCACCATCCCACCATCCACCATCCCATCATCCCACCATCCCCCAAACTCACTATCTTATTTTCCAATCATCCAGCAACCAGCCTCTCATCCTCCCATCCTTCCACCAAACCCATTATCTACCCTTTTCTCATCTCACTCTTTTGACATCCACTTCATCCGTATTTCGATATCTTTCCATCCACCACCATTTTATTCCACTTCCCCATTCCTTCTTTTACCACTTTTCCATCTTCCATTATTCCCCTACTCTCCACCCTCCCCTTCTTTCACCACCATCCACCATTTCATATTTCTCCCAATCCCCCACCATCCACCATTTCATATTTCCCCCAATCCACCACCATCCACCCTTTCTCATCCTACCACCATCCACTCTTTTCTCATCCCACCACCATCCACCCTTTCTCATCCTACCACCATCCACCATTTCATATTTCCCCCAACCCACCACCATCCACCCTTTTTTCATCCTACCACCACTCTTTTCTCATCCCACTACCATCCACCCTTTCTCATCTCACCACCATTCACCCTTTCCCCATCCCACCACCATCCACCCTCCCACCGTGTCGTTAGGTCTGGAGATCAGGATAGGTCTTAATCGGCTGGAAGACGCTGTATGAAAAAAAAAATTTGAAAAAGTTAATTTTTATTTTTTGATTTTGAAAATTGATTGCGTTAAAGTATTTTTTTTATTTCAATAATTCTTGAGAAAATATATCAAAACTAATGCAAACTTTTCTTATTTTTCAAAAAAAAATATAAACTTTATTTTTTTTGCAACAATGACGGGAGTGTCACTTTATTTTTTTTTAATTCTATTTTTTCTATTTTGATGATTTAAACTCACTTCAATGGAATAAGACTCCCCATTAACGACTGATCAATCAACGTCCTTTCAAAGACTCTCAAGTAATTAAAAAAGCCATTCGGATTTTAATTCATGGTTTTTTGCTCGCTGGTGGAAGCCCAAGGCGTTTTATGGACAAGTATCGGGTTTAATGCCACTATAATAATATTCTTTTTTGTATTGTGTTGTATTGTATCTAATCTAATTAATCATTTATATAGCGCTGACTCCGCACCGTTCAAGTACTCTGCAAAAATAAACTTTTAGACCTGTCACGCAGGAATTCACAGACGTTTGAAGCAAGTAAGGTGGCGAGGAATTGATGAATTAAGGGAGTCATGCTCATAATCATGATTATAAGAATGAGCATTTTTTTCGATTCAGTCATAATCATAGCCATAATCATAAACACATTCATAACCATAATCATAAACACATCCATAACCATAACCATACTCATATTTATAACCATAATCATAATAATATTTATAGCCACAATCATAATCAATTTCATGAAGTCATAAGCTACAAATGCATTGATTAGATTAGATTAGTGGTGCATTGATGAGCGGTTTTTGTTCGGGTGAGGAGTCCTTATTATGCCTTGCACAGCCTTCTTGTGGTATCGACGTGTTTGTAAGACTACAAAGTGACTGTTATTGTTGCTTTCTAAGGGTTCTTCAATATTTTCGTCAATAAATTCCAAGTTGAATTTATGTTTGTTTAACTTTTTTTTGTTTCTTTGTTTGTTCGTTTTTTTTTATTTTTAGGTTTTTTTAATAATTTTTTTTCTTTTTTTTGTTTGTGCGTGTCAGATTGCTTTATTTAATGCCAGGCTGTGTGAAATGCTGGTAATGAGTCTGTTAGTTTGTTTATTTGTTTGTTTGTCTATTCTTTTGTTTGTTTGTTTGTTTGTCTATTTTTTGGTTTGTTTGTGTGTTTGTGTGGGTGCGTATGTCGAATGAGTGACTGTCTACAATACAATGCATTTCACAAAACGCTGCCTAGTGACTTATTAGATTTATCGATAACGTCTGGTGAAGCTGGCTTTTGTGAAAGGACGCATTGAAGATTGATCAGCTCAGTGTTGCTACGAATTCATTTCGAAGACATGTTTCAAAAGCCTTTCTATGAGAAAAAGAAACAAGGTGGTAGAAAGAAAGAGTAAGTATGAAAGGCCGGAAGAATTTGAGTTAATGATGAAACGAAGAAATTTGAGTTAATGGAGTTATGATGAATTATGAAAGAGTGGGTTTGAGTTTAAATAAAGATAAAGTGAGGAGGAAAGATGAATAGTTAAGAATAACTGTGATGAAGGTGGAAAAGACGTTATAAGAAATGTAGGAAGGAAGTTTTAAGAAAGATGAAAGAGAAGTTATGAAAAAGATGGAAAGAGGAGTTATAAGAGAAGTGGAAAGGGAGGTACGAGAGGTGGGAAGGGAGGTACGAGAGGTGGGAAGGGAGGTACGAGAGGTGGGAAAAAGGATGAAATTGAAATTGAAAAAAGAATAAAAGTGAAAAAGATGAAATGAAGGTGGAAGAGAAGAACACGAAAATTACTCGAAAGGCTCGTCAGTTTGATTATCACGCCACGAAGTTGTAATTGGAAGTGAGAAGGAAGGATTATGTGCAGAAACAGCTGTCACTTTTTATGAGCTGTAAAGTGGATGGATGGAAGATTGAATGAATGAATGGATGGAAGATTAGAGGAGTGAATGGATTGGTTAATGAATGAATGGATGGGTTAATGAATGACTGGTTTAATGAATGAATGGATGGATGGATGAATTAATAAATGGTTTAATGAATTAATGAATTAATAAATGGTTTAATGAATGAATGAATTAATGAATGGTTTAATGAATGAATGAATTAATAAATGGTTTAATGAATGAATGAATGGATGGTTCAATGAATGAATGAATGGTTTAATGAATGAATGGGTTATCAAAATATAGTCGATGACAAATGAATGAATGTATGAGTGGACGAATACAAAAAATAAATGACGAAAATGTGAATTAATAAACAAATAAAGACGGAAAAGTGGATGAAAAAATTGTTGAATGGAAGAACACGAAGTTAAGCAAAAGAATTGAATAAGAATGGATAAAAATGTGGATGTCTGGATGAAAAGATGAATAATGGATGTATGAAAAAACAAAGAAATAAAAATAGAGAAACAAAGGATAAAAAGGATTTTTTAGCAAACCTGAATGTTATCAAGCTTTCAAACGCAAAAAATGGAAAAATTGTTGAGTAGTTGCCATAAATACAAAGGCGTGGAGTTTTTGTTTTGAAACAAATAAATCTCAAGAAAAGAAAACGACGAAAAATAGAGAAGCATGGCATAATTGGCATAATTTATCAACGCCCAAGGGTTGCAGAATATTTCTCTAAATCTCTTTATAGTTTTTTTTTTATTTTTTTAGTTTTGCGATAAATTTTTGTGGGCAACCCTTTTTTTTTTTCATGAGTAAATAATATTTTTTGGTTAATAAAATTTTTTCGACGATTTTTATACAAAATTCAAAGTTAAAAAAACGTTTACAAAAAGGTTTCAAACCTCGTGCATGGAGGCTGAATAAACATCTAATCAAAACAAAAATGATCTGGATTTTAATAAAAAAATAAGTAATCTGTTTCAGCAGCAAGACGTTAATATTTTTTCAGCCTTCAATTTTTTTTCGTAGCCACCTCTGAGCCAGTTGAAATTGTGAAACTTTGTTTATTTTGCATTGCAAACCACTGCCAAATACATCTTTTTTTTTCTTTTCTTTTTTTTTCTTTTTTTTTTCTTTTTTTTTTTTTTTTTTTCTTTTTTTTTTTCATAGCCCTTCTTTTGTCCTCTCTCTCCTCCTCCATCACCACTTTTTTTCTTTCATTCTTTTCCTGATTTTTTTTTACCTTTCCAGTATCAATTATTTTTGTTGTTGAAAATACTTATTCAGATCTTCCAAAAAGTATTTTTCCAATCGATGAAAACCTTTTTCCTTCTCACTAAAGAATAGCTTTCCTGTTCACTAAAAATTTTATTTTTTTCTTACTTGCATATGCGTTATATGCGTTTATTTCCATAAAGATCCACATCCTTCACGTCTTCATGACCAAGCCTTGTCTAATCCCTTCACATTTCCTCCTAAAGACTTTAAGACTTCCATTTGAAAACTTGTTTGTGAAATATTGGAAGATACTTTGGTGTAAATATTTTTATCCTCATCAGTACTTTTTTATTCTTCTTCTTTCTTTTTTTTTCTTTTTTTTTCATCTTTTTCTTTCTTTTTCATCTTTTTCTTTTTTTTTTCTTTTTTTTTCTTTTGGTTTAATTTTTTCTTCTTATTATTTTTCTATATTTTTCTCTTCATTTTGATCTTTTTTCTCTTATTTTCATTTTTCATTATTCTTTAATATCTTCCTAATCAGCTTACTATTTTTATTATTTTCTTTCTTTCTTTTTTTTCTTTCTTTTTTTTCTTTTTTTTTCTCGTTAGACCTCTGATTGTTTATATAGCATACACTCCACATCCTCAAGCCACTTCCCGCCAAGTCTGCCAGCCCTCCAGCATAGATTCATAAAGATAAATACATTTATAAAAATCATTATATTCAAATATGTCTTTATAGAAGGTTTTGAGATTTTATATAAGAATAAGTATTATAATGGTATTTCATGGTAATGTAATGTATTTCATGATGTTTCATTGCATTGTATCTCATTTCGTAGTTTTATTTTGTTTTTTTATTTTGTAGTTTTGTTTTGTTTTTTTATTTTGTAGTTTTGTTTTTATTTATTTATTTTGTAGTTTTGTATTGGATTATATTTCATTTTTTATTTTCAATATGTATTGTATTGTTTTGTATTGTATTGTATTGTATTGTATTGTATTGTATTGTATTATATTGTATTGTACTGTATTGTACTGCATTGTATTGTATTGTATTGTATTGTATTGTATTGTATTGTACTGTATTGTATTGTATTGTATTGTATTGTATTGTATTTTATTGTATTGTATTGTATCGTATTGTATTGTATTGTATTGTATTGTATTGTATTGTATTGTATTGTATTGTTTTGTATTGTATTGTATTTTATTGTATTGTATTGTATTGTATTGTATTGTATTGCATTTTATTGTATTGTATTGTATTGTATTGTATTGTATTGTATTGTATTGTATTGTATTGTATTGTACTGTATTGTATTGTACTGTATTTTATTGTACTGTATTTTATTGTATTGTATTGTGCTGTGTTTTGTTTTATTATATTGTATTGTATTTCATTGTATTGTTTTATGTTTCATTGTCTTCAATTTCTTTTTGTTTTGCCCTCCAGTTCTCCGTATTTGATTTCATTGCACTGTATCGTCTTGCACCGCACAGTACTTTGCACTACGCCTCAGTATCAGTTTGTATTGCATTGTGAAGCTTCCTATTAAACAAAAAATTATTCACATTTAAAATATTTAAACTGAGTCTGCGTCCGTAACTTAATGGTTAGCGAACATCTCTGTGAAACCTAAGGTTCAAGGTTCGATTCTTGGCTAAGCTCACAGTTGATTATTATAGAAGCGACATCTCAACTAAAGAACAGACTTCTTGTTAGAGTGGGTTACCGCCTAGTAGCTTAGCGGCAGGTGAATTATTTCCTCTAAGAGTACCTCTGAACCACCGCTACAAAGCGCTTTATAATTAGATTAAAGTATATTTTATCACGTAAGATTAAATGGATTTTTTAGAGATTGTTTGAAATTTTCAGTCTCCACTGGGAGTCGTCATTGGTGGCATAAAATCGAAAACAAAAACAACTATAAATAGTTTCTTTAATTACTCAAATTTTTATTTATGACATCCGTCTTAGAATTACCTTTCGTGAATGAACGTAAGAATATAAAAAAAATACTGAATAATAAAAATAATAATAATAAAAATAAAAATAATAATAATAATAATAATAATAATAATAATAATAATAATAATAATAATAATAATAATAATAAGAATAATAATAATAATAATAATAATAATAATAATAATAATAATAATAATAATAATAATAATAATAATAAAAATAATAATAATAATAATAATAATAATAATAATAATAATAATAATAATAATAATAATAATAATAATAATAATAATAATAATAATAATAATAATAATAATAATAATAATAATAATAATAATAATAAAAATAAAAATAATAATAATAATAATAATAATAATAATAATAATAATAATAATAATAATAATAATAATAATAATAATAATAATAATAATAATAATATTAATAATAATAATAATAATATTAATATTAATATTAATAATAATAATAATAATATTATTAATGATAATAATAAAAACATTAGGAAAAATAAGTTTAAATTTGAAAAAAACAAAAAAATATATAAATAGGAGATAACAACAAAGATATGAGCAACTTAACGTCAACAATAGCGTTAACAACATAATTAAAAAAAATAATGATGACGAAAATAAAATAAAATCATAACAAAAAATATGAGTAACATAAAAACAATCAAAATAGCAACATAAAAACAATAATAACAACTTAACACTAATAATAATAACAACTTAACAATAATAATAATAATAATAATAATAATAATAATAATAATAATAATAACAACTTAACAATAATAATAATAACAACTTAACAACATTAATAATAATAACATAACAACAATAATGATAGCAACTTAACAATAATAATAACAACTTAACAACAATAATAATAACAACTTAACAACAATAATAATAACAACTTAACAACAATAATAATAACAACTTAACAACAATAAGAATAACAACTTAACAACAATAAGAATAACAACTTAACAACAATAATAATAACAATTTAACAACAATAATAATAACAACTTAACAACAATAATGATAACAACTTGACAATAATAAAAACAACTTTTTAACAATGACGTCAGCAACTAAACAACAATAATAATAAAAGCAACTTAACAATAATAATAATAACAACTTAACAATAATAATAATAACAACTTAACCACAACAATAATAGCAGCAAGATGGCAATGACAATAACAGCACAAACAACGCCGCCATGGTAGTTCGTGTAAGGCACCACGTGTGTCATGAGTACCGTGTCGCCTGCCTCAATTTCACGCTTGTTGTTGATGTTGGTGTTGTTGTTGATGTTGGTGTTGTTGTTGACGTTGGTGTTGTTGTTGATGTTGGTGTTGTTGTTGATGTTGGTGTTGTTGTTGATGTTGGTGTTGTTGTTGATGTTGGTGTTGTTGTTGATGTTGGTGTTGTTGTTGACGTTGGTGTTGTTGTTGATGTTGTTGTTGTTGTTGTTGTCATTGTTGTTGGTGGGGGTGCTGTTGTTGTTGGTTGGGGTGGTGGTGTTTTTGGTGGAAATGTTGTTGGTGCTGGTAGTGTTGTTGTTTTTGATGGTGTAACGATGGCGTTGTTTTTTGTTGTTAAGGTTGGTAGCTTTGGTGTTGTTAATATTGGTAATAGAGTTAGTGGTGTTGCAATGGTGGTGTGGGTGGTGTTGTACTGATAGTGGTATTGGTGTGGTATTAGTGGTCTTAGCATCGTTTTGTTGGTGATGGTGTGGGATAAGCTGATTTCCTTCAAAGAGGTGGTTTGTCGTTGTTGTTATTTTAAAGAAAGTGATAGCTTTTTTGTGCAGATTTTGTCGATGTTGTCTTGTTGATAACGTTTTTGTTGTTTTGTTGATGTTGTTTTGTTGATGTTGTTGTGTTGATGTTGTTGTTTTGGTGATGTTGTTGTTTTGTTGATGTTGTTGTTTTGTTGATGTTGTTGTTTTGTTGATGTTGTTGTTTTGTTGATGTTGTTGTTTTGTTGATGTTGTTGTTGTTTTGTTGCTGACGACGTTGTCGTGTGAGTTGTAGTTTCAGTTAATAAACTGACCAAAAGTTGACACTGAGTGATTTTTTTATATTGTGTGTTCTTTGTTATTGCATTTTGTTGCTTTACTGCAGATACTTCAGCGTTTAACAATAAAAATCCCATACTTTGATGCATTTTGTATAAACACAAAGAAATAGAAAATATGGTTATTACTCGTTTGAATAATTTATTCTTGTCTAATCTATAAAGTAAACGATTCTGATAAAAGAAATGCAGTGATTAGATAATGATAATGAAAAGAATAACAGAATGAGGCGTAAATTGTACTAATAACAGCAACAATATATTTAAAAAATTAAAGTTACAGTAAGGTAATATCAATACGAAGAAAATATAAAAACAGCAACAATAAGTCAACAAAGTTAATACATCAGTGACATCAACAAAAACAAAAAAAATACAAAAGCAACAATAACAAAAAATATAAAAAATACAAAAGCAAAAAGAACAAAAAAAAAAAATTTATATAAAAAAAAACAGCAATAATAACAATGAAACAACAACAATAACAATGAAACAACAACAATAACGATGAAACAACAACAATAACAATGAAACAACAAAAACAATGAAACAACAACAACAATAACAATGAAACAACAACAATAACAATGAAAGAACAACAACAACAATGGAACAACAACAAAAACAACAATGAAACAACAACAGAAAACAATGAAACAACAACAATAACAATGAAACAACAACAATAACAATGAAACAACAACAACAACAATGATGACAGCCTTAATAATGAATAATTGTCGTTATTGTTTAAGGCATTCTGCTAGCGGACGTCACAGGGTATTGTCTTCGTACCAGTCGGTACATATTGATGTATTTCTTTGTTTCCTTATTATTATTATTATTATTATTATTATTATTATTATTATTATTATTATTATTATTATTATTATTATTATTATTATTATTATTATTATTATTATTATTATTATTATTATTATTATTATTATTATTTTATTCTTTTTTTTAATAATATTATTATTATTATTGTTATTATTATTATTTTAATTGGATTTGTTTTAATTCAATTTTCATTTGTCTTATTTTTATTGTTGTTTTCTGTTATCATTGTTGTTGTTTTTGTTTCAGTATGAGTATTTTGCTTTGTTTTAGTATTGTTTTTTTGTTTTGTTTCAGTTTTTTTTTTCATGCATTATGATTTTTTGTTTCCGAGAGTATTATCGTTGTTGCTGTTTATTTATTCTTTTTGTGATTATTTTTTTTTTTTATTATTAGTTTATATTACTGATGACGTCGTTAAAACACTTTCTCATTGTATAAATAAATTCGGTTCAACTCAGTGACGTCATTTTCACTTCTTTCCTGCTTGGTGTTGTGACATTTTCTTCATTTCCAGTTTCTCATACTTATTTTCTATAATTTCACTTCTTCCTTTCCTTCTTCTCTTCTCCATCCTGCATTGTCACTTCTTTTATCAAGCATGCATTCAACTCAACAGACGATTTATCTTCAGCTCGGTCTACCTAGCTACCAATTTTCAAACTCAACTCTCCTCCTTCTCTTTCTTCGAATACTTTTTTGTCTTCAATAGTTCATAGTTCTTTTCACTTTTGTATTCACCTTTTTACCAAGTCACTTTTATTTCAAATCTTTTTTTTTTTGTTTTTAATTTCACTGTTTCATTAGCATGAAAAATGGCCCAAAGAGGTAGGAACAAGAACACATTTATTAATAATTAATGAGTTTTAAGTTCGATTTTTACATAAAAAGATTATTTATTCAATTTTTCAACATTTCTTCTCAGCATAAAAATATATGAGAATATATTTCAAGAGTACTTGAGTTGATTTCTTATGCTAGGAACTTGCCACAAGAGCAATAAATCACCAATGATTCACCACGTCGTCAGGTACATCAGCATATTACACCCTCTCATGCCACTCAACACCACTAGCCTTTCAGTACTTTTGTTTGTGGAGAAAACTCAACTTTTATAAAACTTTCAAAGGCATCCTTCATCACATTCAAGGTTGAACCGATATTTTATTTCATCGTTTTTTATTCAGGCGTGTGGTGAGGCATGGATGATAAACTTTGGGACTTACAACTTGTTCCCTTTCACCACCACTCATCATTAGTTTTTCCATAATTGACTTTTTCACCACTTTAACCTCCTCACCACTTCAACCTCCTCACCACTCCAACCTCCTCACCACTCCAACCTCCTCACCACTCCAACCTCCTCACCACTCCAACCTCCTCACCACTCCAACCTCCTCACCACTCCAACCTCCTCACCACTCCAACCTCCTCACCACTCCAACCTCCTCACCACTCCAACCTCCTCACCACTCCAACCTCCTCACCACTCCAACCTCCTCACCACTCCAACCTCCTCACCACTTCAACCTTCTCACCACTCCAGCTTCTTCACCACTTCAAGCTCTTCACCACGACATGCCTAATTAACTGCAGATCTTCACGCGTCACAGAATCCACACCACTCAAGTTTTTATTTTTTTTTCTACTCTTACCTTTTTTCTTTATTTATCTTTTTTCCTGATTTTTTTTCTATATTTTTTTCTCTTACTTTTCTCTTTTTTCTTATTTTTCTTTTTGATTTTTTTTCTTTTTTCTTTTTCTCTCAGCATTCTTTTGCGCTTTGAGCCTTCCAAAGAGATAAATTGACTACACTTTTGAACTTTTTATTTGCTTGCAGAAGGATTCCACTTCAGTTTTCGTTTTTTTTCTTTTTTTTTTCATTTCTATTTTGGTTTCGTTTTCCAACCAAAGCACAAGGGTGTCTTTGAGCGGTCATAAAAATTGAAGAGCTCGAACGAGATGATTTAAAGAGATGCTAGTGAGAAAAAAATCATTTGCGTTTCAGTGGTTAAGACAAAGTTTGATGGCCGATGTCTTAACGTTCGTCTGCTCTGGAGTTTTGGCGCTAAAGATCTCTTGCAGTGACGTTTATGATTTTTAGTTTTAACGTTTTTTGTTGTTTTGTTTTCGTTGTTGTTGTTGTTGTTGTTGTTGTTGTTGTTGTTGTTGTTGTTGTTGTTGTGGATTTGTGGTTTTGTTTGCTTCCCTTATTGTCGTTACTTTTGTTTTTCAGTGTTTTTTTGTTTTTGTATAAACTCATTGGTTTTTTTACTTATTCGTCTATAACATAGTTTGTGTTTTCATACTACTACCCCTAATGCATAGAACTAATAGAAAAAGATATTCCAATGGGTTTCAATAAGTCAAAGTCATGGCTGGCATCGAAGCTTGAAATGAAAAATCATTTTTTAATTGATTGTAAAAACAGATCGAATAAATAAGTCATCTCCGAAAACATTCTCAACCTTGGAGGTGAGAAGTGTGTTAGTGAAAAGGAAAGAGAAGAGGAGGAATAATGAGGGTGTGGAGGGGAGGGTGTGAGTTATTTATGAAGTGGAGTGAACCACTGACTTATGTTGTGTTTGCTTGGAGGTGATGTCTGGATGAATGATTTTTAGAGCGAATGAATTGTATGTTTGTGTGTGTGTGTGTGTGTGTGTGTGTGTGTGTGTGTGTGTGTGTGTGTGTGTGTGTGTGTGTGTGTGTGTGTGTGTGTGTGTGTGTGTGTGTGTGTGTGTGTGTGTGTGTGTGTGTGTGTGTGTGTGTGTGTGTGTGTGTGTGTGTGTGTGTGTGTGTGTGTGTGTGTGTGTGTGTGTGTGTGTGTGTGATTATGTGTGTGTGTTTCTTTTTTGTGTATGAGTGAGAATCAGAGGGGGTGTCGAAGGGATACGAAATATGTGCAGTGTGACTGGTAGGAGTAGCTTGAAGTTTCTATATGTCTTTTCGGATATTCGAATATGTGAGTTTGTCATTTTTATGTGTGTATGTATAGGTGTGCGAATATATGTGTGCGTGGGTTTGTGTATTTGTGTGTATGTGCGTTTGTTTGTTTGTGTGTGTGTGTGTGTGTGTGTGTGTGTGTGTGTGTGTGTGTGTGCGTGTGTGTGAGTGTGTGTGTGTGTGTGTGTGTGTGTGTGTGTGTGTGTGTGTGTGTGTGTGTGTGTGTGTGTGCGTGCGTGCGTGTGTACGCGTGCTTTTGCTTTTATGTCTGTGTGTATCTTTTTGTGGAAGTGTAAAATGCAATAAAGCATTGAAAAAGCATTTGTGTGAAGAACGTCAAAGATATCTTTGAAAGCCTTCAGCTTTATAAATCCTTCAGCTTGCATTCCTTTGAGAACCGCTTTCAAATTGAAAATCGAATTTCGCAAAAGTTCTAAAACGCAAAATCAGCTTCAAAAAAAATTCAAAAAAAAACTTTAATAAAGCTTTCACAAAAGTCGAAATTAACTCAAAGGATTTTTTAAAAAACTTCACAAAAATTGTTCAGTGAGCTTCGAAATAGACTTTCGAACCCCGTGGAAAAATGTTTGCGCAAGTGGTGATTCGTCTGCCCATCTTAGGAAGCACCTCAGCACCAAGAACCGCAACTTAACTCAGTTACATTAACTTTATCAACCTTCGGTTGTTTATCTGTCGTGTCAGGAAGAAATTAGATCAAATGATCAATTTGCTCTGAATGACGTGTTGATTAGATCAGCCTCAATATTAATGTTTATGGAGTGAAAAGAAACAGCAGTAGTATTTTTGACTTTTTTCTTTCCCTAATAACAAAAGAAAAACAATAAAATTCGGGTTTTTAATTACAAAATAAAAACCATATACTTTTTTATTATTTTTTAATTAATTTTTTTTATCCATTGTCAACAAAACTCAATTACTATTTTACATGAAACTCCATAGACAAAAAGTATAATTAAAACTATAATAATTTTTTTCAGAAATTATTATATCAAAGTGGTCAAAACTTCCATTCTAAAGAGGTTAATAGCTTTTTAATCATGCAAATAGTTTTGCTCGAGTTTATAGACTCAAGCTTATACAAATCACTCGGCCAAACTCGACAAACAAACCACCAGCGAATTGTTGATCACCGAATCTGTCTTCCGTCAGTAACTCTCAATAGTTTGATCACCTTTTTCATGATTTTTATTTTTATTTTTATTTCTATTTGTATTTCTATTTTTGTTTCCATTGTTATTTTCATTTTTATTTTCATTTTTACTTTTATTTTCATTTTTATTTTCATTTTATTTTTATTTTCATTTCATTTTTATTTTCATTTTTATTTTTATTCTTATTTTTAATTTTTAGCCGTATCTTTACATGTTTATTCCTTAGTAATTTTTTGTTTCATAAGTTCTAAATTTTATTTTTTTTTTCAAGTCTGAGTGGGAATTTCCAATTTTTATAGTTTTTAGGTTCAAAAAAATTTATTCTCAAAAAACATTTCGAAAAAAACTTTCTAGTTAACAACATTTTCAATCTCAAAGTTTTGCATGACGCATTGAAAACAAGGAAAAATCTTTATTTCATTAGCAAACTTGATATATAAAAAAACAAAAAAACAAACTTGAAAATTAAAATTAAAAACTTCATCAAAATGAGAACGAGGAAAAAATATATACGGGAATGGATGATAAATTATAAGTAATATGAGACGAATAATGTTTTAACTATGATAATACTTAGCTGGTGAATAATATTTAAATGATGATAAATTACAAATGACGAATAAGAACACCTAGTAAGTTGTAAATAACAAAGGAGGGCGCATTATGAATAAAAGATTGGTGCGGAGTAGCGTTGTGTTTGGTGTGCATGTTTGCGTGTTTGCACAAGAGGACTCAAGAGGTTGTTGCTGTTGACACGAACGTGCAGAAGCCAGTTTTGAATTTGCCGTTTTTCGCCATGACGAGAGAACATTCTTCCGCTCTGCCTTTAAAGCCAGCACATTTGAGTTGTTTTTTTTTGTAACTCAAGTGGTTTGAGTCAGAGTGGAAATGTGAGCTTCAACGAAGTTCTCAAACTGCACGCTCGTTCGTCCTCGGAGTGCGTTCATAATCCCGAACAACTCAATCAAACCCATCAGTTTGTGAGTCTTATTGATTGGATATTGAATCTTCAAACACAACAAACGGCCTTTTCCTATTCTTTAATGCTCTGATTGACACTTGTGATGGAACTTGTTACAATGCCTCAGAATTCAAGGGAACTTATTACAATGCATCAGAATTCATTGGAACTTATTAGAATGCATCAGAATTCATTGAAAGTTGTCACAATGCATCAGAATTCATTGAAAGTTGTCACAATGCATTAGAGTCATCTTAAAGTTTTTACAATTCATATAAAATCCTTATAACATTACACTCACTCTCTTCAAAATAGAATACACTTTGTTAAAGTACAGAGAGATCAAATGAAAGACGTTGAAATTTGTTTCAATGCAATGCAAATCATATCAATGAATTGCAGTTCATTAAAATTCATAGCAGTTCATTATAATTCATAACAGTTCATTAAAATTCATAACAGTTCATTAAAATTCATAACAGTTCATTAAAATTCAGTACAATTTGTTACAATTCAGTAAAATTCATTAAAATTCATTGAAATTAATTAAAATTTATTATAATTCATTATAATTCATCACAAGTTATTAAAACCCATTACAATTCATTACAACAGGATGAATCCAGGCTGGTTAACATGGCTCAAACAAAAGAAATGCACGCCTGGCGTTTGTCTTTGTGTCTTTTTGTTCAAACTGGAACTTATATCGAGTTTATTGTTCTCTTTATCTCGTTTTTATGGGAGTAATTCATATATTT
>OX387254.1:1762814-1770314 GCA_947562095.1 Branchellion lobata
GGCGAAAATGGGTGGTTGTGGTGGGTGTTGTTGAGTGTTCTTTGCAAGGGTGGCAACCTGGGTTGTGTTGCTTCTTTGGTACATGCAGCTTGTTAGTGTTTGTAAGTGTTTGAGGTGATTTGTGAAAAGATACACCCATGCTGCCGGTGAGGGTGGGAGTGGTGTTGGTGTTAATGTTGATTTTGGTGAGGCTGCTAAGGGTGCCGGTGGTGGTGAGGGGTAGTTGGTGAGTTAATGCCGTGTGCTGCAGTGGTCTCTTGTTCTCCTTGATGACGTAATCCATACTTTGATAAACTTTTCAACCTTTGTGTAAGCTCTGAAGCCGTTGCTTTGAATGTTATCAACAGTTTGGCAGTGGTGTTTTGGTGTTTTAAAATGTTACTTTGTACTTTTGATAAGTAACTTTTTTTTGAGAAGACTTAAAATTGTGAGAATTGATACTTTATTACTGCCACTTTTTTGGCGTAGAGTGCTATTCAAAAAAGCACTTGAAGCCGTCTCAAATTTTTGTTTTTTTAAATACTTACGCCTGTAACCCGACTCTCATTTGAGAGCGAATAATGCTGGCGAAGCAAGTTCTTGAGTGAAAAGTGAGTCCTCACACTTGCGCTCTTTGGTGGATCCGAACTAAAAGGTACTTGGGGAGTGGCTTTCCATCAATAAAAATGGTGAATGTGAGTGATGAATGGAAGCAATGAATGGGAGTGGTGAATGGAGGCAATGAATGGAAGCAATGAATGGAAGTGGTGAATGTGAGTAGTACCTCAGCAACTTTGTGAGTCTCTTTATACAGGCTCAAAAACATGCAACATGCTGGGACAACAAGGATTTGAGCTGTTTGTTATGAATCTCAGTCACTTGACCTCTTTCCGACAAGAAATAACAAAATGTATCAAAGAATCCAACCTGAAACGACCAAGCACAAGTATTTATTACACGTGTTTCTACAGCAATGCACCATATCACTTCTCCTCCGGGTCTATCGCTATTTCATTAAAAATCCTCTCACTAGGAACCAATCTATCTCGATAACCCTTTTGCTCGGCATTGCCCACACGCACTTATTTATATATGCACATAAAGGTAAAAATAAATGTATATATAGATATATATATATATATATATCTATATATATATTAGTAATCTACATATGATGCTTTAACATCAGAATATATATCTTCTTATAAGAGTCCGTTTAAATGCACACTTGTGTGCCTTGTGTGATTACGCTTGCTTGAAGAGATATAAATAAATATGAGAAAATGGTTTTATGATGGTGTTGCTGTGAATATCTTTGCGAGAATAACCCTCCAAAAGGGTGAACACCCTGCGTTTCCTTCGTAGCATTGGATGCTACCGAACCAATGGGAGTATTTCAAGAATTGAAATAAATTTTGTAATCCATTCTGTTGATTTATTTTGTTTTCTTCACTGTTTTTATTTATTTTCGAAATATTGCTAATTAAAAACATTATTCTGAATCTAATTCAAGGAAATTATTTTTCTTTGTTGCAATAAATAATCAGATTTACCGGTTTTATTGCTGACTTGGATTATGAATGGTGATGATGGTGATCGTATTGATGATGATGATGATGATGATGCTGATGATGATGATGATGCTGATGATGATGATTTTTTTTTTAATATTATTATCATTATTATTATTATTGTTATTATTTTTTTTATTATGATAAATACGAAAAATAATAAAAAATAACGAACAAAAAAAAAGAATATTGATAGCAATAAAGAAGAAAAAAACGAAATAGAAAAAGATGTAAGTTATAAAGAAGAAAAAGATGAGAAGGAGGAGAAGGATGCTTAACTTTTCCCTTGTGTGTGGTTGTTGGTGAGGTGTGACATTTTTAAAAATCTCAAAAATTGACGAGATTGAAGGTTTGAGCGGAACATTTCCAAAATTATTCCATTATAATTGAAAAATTGGTTCAAATGGCTGAATAAAATAAGCGGAAGAAAGAGAAAGAGGAAGAGAAGAAGAAAAAAATAAGAAAAAAGTGAGAAAAAAAAAAGAAAAAAAAAGAAAAAAAGAAGGAAGATGAGAAAGAGGAATGTACGAGAAATGTGGACGAGGGAGGAAAGGAATAGAAGGAAAAGAAACGTTTTGGCGGGAAATGGATGGTAGTAAGTGTTGGAAGCAATTAAAGTAATTGAAGAAGAGTAGGAACTCATGGAAGGGAAGAAGAAGAGGGAGTATTGATGTGTACCTTTGAAAAGATGCTTTGTAGTAGTGGTGATAGTAGTAGTTTCAAAAGTATTATTAAAATTAATTTTATTATTTTTATTTTTATTATTCTTATCATTAACTTTTTTCAACATTATTTTTTATCTAAATTTTATTATTATTATGATTATTATGATTATTATTATTATTATTATTATAATTATTATTATTATTATTAGTAGTAGTAGTAGTAGTAGTAGTAGTAGTAGTAGTAGTAGTAGTAGTAGTTGTAGTAGTAGTAGTAGTAGTAGTAGTAGTAGTAGGAGTAGTAGTAGTAGTAGTTGTTGTAGTAGTAGTAGTAGTAGTAGTAGTAGTAGTAGTAGTAGTAGTAGTAGTAGTAGTAGTAGTAGTAGTAGTAGTAGTAGTAGTAGTAGTAGTAGTAGTAGTAGTAGTAGTAGTAGTAGTAGTAATAGTATTAGTATTCACAGTAATAGTCATCGGTTTGTTAAGTCAGATATTTTCAAATGTTTTTGGATTGCGAATACAAAAATACAAATCACCACAAACAACAATAAGAAGTTGTATCTTTCAGAGCCTCATATAAATCCAAAAGAAGGCAGTCATAAATAAAAATTTTATAAATTAACTTTATTATTCGACAAAGTGGCCCTATATCTCTGGAATGTTGATTAGGGCGGAGGAGATAAGACTGAGGCAGTTGAATGAGTGGGGAGTTTTGGGACTTTTGAGATGGTGGGTTGAACACGTGAGTGAAGCTGGTTAAAAGTCGTTTTTTTTATTTAATTTTTAACATTAAGCCGCGAAATGGCTTTCTTTTTTATTATTTATTATTTTTTTTTTTGTTATTTCATTCATGAAAAATATTACGACGAAGTTACAAATAATGGAGATTTTTTTTATGAACTTGAAAAGTTATGTTTGAAAATTCTTAGAAAGCCAGCGCTGTTCGGCTACCATTCCAAATGTGTCGAATTTATAAATCATTTGGTTACGTAAAACTGCTATTCAGAGCAAACAATTTTCGAAAGAATTTGACATATTTCTTAACATCCACAAAAAATAGTACTATCCGCATAGTGAGGAGATATAATTACGATTCAAAAGCCGCTTCCAGACGTGATGGTTGCATTCTTTGAGAAATTGAAGAAAAAATTTTAATTAAACATTTCTTCAAATTAGAAAAAATTATCTGCTTTTTTTTTCAAAATTTCTCGTCTTCAAAGTTAATATTCACCAAATGAATGGAATAAATCGTATTTGAAACGTTTGGTGAAACCAATATTGATACTTTATGATAGTTTGCATGAAAGTATCTCAAAATAAATAAAATTTTCATAAATAATTTTCAAACTATTAATATTTTTTAGTAAATGATTCTCTTAAAGAATATTTTTTTCCATCATAGAATTGACAATATAACTCTAAAAAAAAACAGACGAGAAAGCAGGTAGATGAGCGGCTAAAAGGCTGAGAGACGCAGAGGTGTTACTCGAGTCTGGCCTCACCACTGGCACAGGTACGAACTGTGCACTGCAACGACGCCGTGATACTCAAACATTTGTCAACTGAGGGATACAAAATTAGCATCCATTGTGTCTAACACGCAGATGCACACCGTGTGAAACCGTCAAACTTCTGCCTCTTGCTTCGTTTTTCGCTTCTTGTTGCATTTCTTGCTTTCTAATCTTCAGCCACTTATCCACGTGTTGGTTCCGTTATATTTTCTTTCTTATTAGTAGTAGAAGCAATACAAGTGTTATTCAACATTTTATTATTAGTATTATTCCGCTTATTATTAGTATTATTCCGCTCATTATTAGTATTATTCCGCTTATTATTAGTATTATTCCGCTTATTATTAGTATTATTCCGCTTATTATTTTTATTATTGCCATTTCTTGTTACAAATCCGTTTTATACTTATTTTATGCCATGACTGCGTGTTTAATTGTCTACTTGGTGCGGCTTAATGGCTCTTTAATATTTTATTTGTGTTTTGTTGACATTTGCATTGTCCTGCAAGCATAATAGCTACGTTTTGGCTTATCGCTGTCGTGATCTGTGCTCCTGTGCACTAAGACTCATACGAAGGGCCAGACATAGAGCTGAATAAAAGGGTGTTGTTTGTATAGGAAAGCATAACCATGGGTTGTATGAATTGTGAGGTTTGTATGGCTCGAATGGCTTGTATGGTTGAATAGGGGATATAGAAGTTATGTATGTTAGTGGGTTATAGTGGAGCAACAATTGTGTGTCGGTTGCAAACGTTATCTATGTTATATGGTTACAAAAGAGTGGCAACCATGTATGGGTTATAGGGGTATAATAGACCAGCAATTAACAGACCTACTTGGCGTTCGAACTGCCTGAAACGGCATGAGTGGAGTACGTCGAAGAAATAAAAGTAAGAGCTGGCTCAGACGAAACCAAGTTCTCAAAGGTCCAAACAGCATTGAACCTGTTTCAACAACCTGAAAATCAGTTCGCCATGGGCATGGTTTCACTTGAAGTGATTAGAATGTGGGAGTTTGAGTCACTTACATTTCGAGGTATCATTTCATGTTTTTCACACTTTCTGCTGAAATTTTTCACAAACAGCCTTTAAAAAGGTATCTCATAGTGGTGCTACAAACGCAGCTTGGTAGACCCAAGTTGAAAGTTGAACCTCGACTGAAAGATTCCAGTGTAGAGTTCTCAAAAATTTTAGTTTAGAAGCTTCAAGAAAGGCCTTAAAAGGGAACTTAAGAGCAAAGCCTTAAGAGGCCCCAGGCGGGGTTCGCACTGGTGATTAGCACTTTTTAGCCTATGTCCCACCAGCGCCTTATCTCTCCACGGCATCGGCAAGAAGGACAGCTCCGCCGTGTATGCGTCGGTGCGTGCTTGTTAGGGTCGTGAGTGTGTTCACGTGCACATGTGTTTGAGTGATAGCGCAAATCTATCATTAAACTTGAATAAATCATTTTCGCTTTCGTAGTATTTCATTCGTGAATACACGGGTAAGAGGCCTTGTGTATGGGCCGTGGAATGTGGTTACAAGTAGATAATGAAGCTCTAAATCACTGTGTCATTTCAGGTAATGGTAGTCGAAAAGATTTAATCATTCGGAAGATTGCGTGATAAGACGCTTATTTGAATAACATTTCGTTAGAATTGAATAACACCAAGGCATCTGTCATTGATAAACGCAGTAGCAAATAAATTATATTTTTAATCTTCTCTTTCACTTGTAACAAAAATATCTCAGAATTTTTGAAAAAAATAATCATTTTTCAACAAATAATCCTTTACTTGGATTTTGTTTCTGTATGCCTGCGTACTGTAACTCAGACGCTAAATTATTTTTTTTCATCTGACTAACTGAGTTGATTTATGAAACAGCAAAACATGATTGATCATCAAAATCTTTTTTTTAGTTTTTTTTTCAATTTATTCTTTTTTCGACGATAATTTCAATTAATTATTTTTAATTAACGGTCAAAAAATTCTTCTTAACAATTTTTCTCTCTGTCCATCGTGACAAAAGATAAAACAAAAATCTCATTAGTTGATGAAAAGTAGATTTTCTCAATTGTAACATGAACCATCAATATAGTTTTGAAGCCAAATTTTTTTTTAAATTAAAAATAAAACTGAAGAAAAAAAATGCTGGAAGAACAGTTTGGAAAGAAACAAATACAGAGGCACTTCAATGGGTTCAGTAATTTCAAACATTCGTTTCAAGCTCGATTAAAATACAATACGGCACACACCAAAACAGCTTTGAAGCTTCAAGAAGCGCAGAAATCAGTCATTCAAAACTGTACATGAAAAAATCTTTTGAGCCACTCGCATGTTCCACGCTTCCAGACCACAAACCTTTTGGTTCAAACTAAAGAAACCACTTTTAACCAGTTTCTGAACCCTTCGACAGGCTATCACAGACTGTCACGGAAAAATAATAACCAAGCTGTTTGCTCATTCTCAAAGGGTCTTTGTTTTTGAGAATTTTTTTTAAGAATTTTTTTTTATTAGAGAAAAAATTGAACTTTTATTGATGATTTTTATTGAACAGTCTCAACACACCAGCCAAGGTTGCTAGAAAGGAAGTTGCAAATGATAAAAATTAATATCAGGCTTGTGAGGAAGATAAGAAGGATCAGAGAGAAGTTGAAAGAAGCAGTGGTGCACCAACAGAGCACTCCCTCCCTCACTAACATCAACAACCCCCTCAACACAGGGCTCCCTTCCATGGATAATAGAGGAAAACTTTGCTTGCAGGGGTCAGACATTTACTTGTAGCCCTCAGCTTCAAGGGTTTGTTTTCATCGGGACTCGTTTGTGAGCTTCATGCATGAAAGTTAAGATTAATTAAAAATTATTAGTGACTTTTGTGATTAAAGTTGGAACCTTATTCTCGTGAGGCACCTGATCATCGCCAATTCATTCCATTTAGAAACATACTTCTTTTATTCTTCGAAATTGTATAGCGCCTTATAAAACTTTGTTCAAAGGCGCTCCCATGCGAACGGTTTTGTTTGCTGTGGGCTACTCAGGGCGGCTTATCCACTCTAAGACGGCGTCTGTTCTTCACTCGAGTTATTGTTTTTACAACTTAAATCTGAGCTTAGGCGGAAATCGAACTCTAAACTTCATGTTTTAAAACATGCTTGCTGACCATTTGCACTCGAGTGGAAGCGATGGAGGAAGGCAAGAAAGAGAACAAGAGGCAGCATCATCTATCAAATCAGTCATAAAACATGACTTTTCGTTCTTTGATGGAGCTGATATGCATGAATAAGAACATGGATGATAAGGAATTTGATAATGTGAGCTTTACAATTTAATCGTCCTAACGCTGATAGTTTGACCAACAATGGAACTTTCCTGATGACTTTCAGTGAATTTTTTTCAAAAATAATTTTTTTCAAAAATAATTTTTTTCATAATCACCACTTTTTCAGAGTGAATTTTTTTCATACTCATTTTTTTATCAAAAAATGTTTTTATAGCAAAAATTTCACGGAAGCTGTTTTATAGTGGAAATGTTATTTATAAAAAGTGATTTGAGATATCAAGTGACAACAGTTATAGAAGCCAAATCTTTTAGTTCTTTCATAAGAAGGCCTCACCAAACAGGCAAAAAAGCAAATCATTTGTAGACGATTTTTCTTTTAAAATTTTAAATAAAAATTAATTTTTTTTGTTAAATATTTCTTTATATTGTTTTTTTGTAAAAATTTCTTAATTTATTTTTTTTAGCAGCATTTCCATTAAATCTTGAAAATCATTTATACAAGAAAAAAAAACGAGATTTC
>OX387254.1:1775314-1817814 GCA_947562095.1 Branchellion lobata
TCGGGAGGTTGTGAGGGGCAGAACCTAATGTTGCTGACGTCATCTTCACCCATATCCGCGCCATTCCAATCCCCCAGCTGTGACTGGCAGGCGTAAGAGGCGAGGATTGCCTGTGTCACAAAGGAACCAGCCAGTCTGTAGTTTTGGGGGAGTTTGTGGAGAGTTATGGGGGGTTTGGGCTTTTGAACAGTGTGGAATCAGCGCCATATAAATGAATTGATTAGATAAGATTAGATTTGTGAAAGTGAAGGAAGAGTTTGGGAAGGTTTGTGAGTTATGAGGACTTTTTGGACTGTGTATGGTGAAGTTTAGAATAAATAAAGGAAATGTGGGTTTGTGGTGGTGGTTGTGGTAAGAATGGACATGAAGAGAATCAGGGGTTGAGTAGTCAGATTTGGATTTTACTGAAAATCTTTTTCAATACGAGAAAACACACGTACGTACATGTAGGTTCATAAATATATACACTTACACACACACACACACACACACACACACACACACACACACACACACACACACACACACACACACACACACACACACACACACACACACACACACACACACACAACACACACACACACACACACACACACACACACACACACTCACACACACACACACACACACACACACACACACAAAGAGAGTAGGACACTCACTTCCCCTCCAGAATATCCACTCTGACTTGCAGGTACACCTGGTACCTGGTCAGTTCCTCCTTGAGGTGGCAGGGATCCCTCGGGTAGAACTTCACCTCGAAGTTAAAATCCCACGCACCTTCTGAAACAAAACCATTTTTTTATTTTATTTTTAGTATTTCTAATATATGTATTTTTTAAACGAAAATAATATTTGAAACATTTTTATATTATTTATTTGTATTTTAATTCATTAAATACAAAAATATTTTTTTAAATTCCATGCGCTCACTTTTGAGTTGCTTTTTGATCATCCGTTCCTTCTTCAGCCACGCCTGCAAACCAACAAACAATAATAAATCGATTATTTATCCATTTGATATATTTCCCGATCTTAAAACTTTGTTGTTTGAGCAGTTTGTAGCTGAGTGATTTTGAACAGTTTAATCAGCGCTATACAAATGTTCTGATTATGTTAGATTAGATTATTTGGTTAGATTAGATCAATTTTTGTATTTCTTCTCCACCAGCACTCCATGATCAACCTCAAACATGAGTTTCTCTCCTCATCGTTACAATGCTTTTTTTAATTTTTTTTTCAATTTTAATTTTAATTTTTTGCACCTCATTTGCTTCTTTTGGTCTTTTGAATTATTTCGTTTTACCTCGCCTTCTTCTTCTTCTTTTTTCTCTTTCTCTTTTTTTGTCCAACTTCTCTTTTTTCACTTTTTTCACTTTTTCACTTTTCATTTTTCCGCTTCAACTTCTTTCTTTTTTTCTCCTTATTACTCTTTTTTTTCTTCACCTTCTTTTTCCCCGTCTTTATCCTCTTTCTCTTCTTCTTTTCCCCCGTCTTTATCCTCTTCCTCTTCTTCTTTTTCTTCCTTTTTCTCTTCTCCCTCCCCCTTCTTCTACCTTTTCCTCCTCTTCCTCCTTTCCTTCTTTTTCCTCTTCCTCCTCTTTATTCCCTTCTTTTTGCTCACCTTATTTCCATTTTGGCTGTATGACAGGGCGAAGTAGTCGGTTTCCAAGAGGTTGAGGTGCTCGCATGCCATGATGAACAACACGTTGCCAACACTGTTTTCCTACAATCAATTTGCGCTACATCATTTAGTTTAAATTAATTGAAATTTTATTATTTTTTAATTTATATGCCTATTTTGATTATTCAATTAAAAGGAAACTTCACGGATTTAATTGAATCTATGCTTAATTATTCCCTTGTAACTAACTTTTAATTATTGTAATTTAATTATTATTTAAATCACTTATCTCCAACATGTGTTTCAAATTATATAAAGATACCATGAAAACCAAATGGCAACAAACCTCCACATCAAAGGAGCTTTCAGTGCCGTCTAGCATGAGCACCTTGCAAGACACGGGCTTCTTGAGGCCGCCACTCACTACGTACTTCTTATCTCCTCCCATGTCGTCACTCAACTCCATCTTTCCAGGCATTCCTTGAAAGGGTAGAGGTAGGTGAAATAGGGTGGAAGTGGGTGGAGTTGGGTGGGTTGGAGGTCGGATGGAGGTGGGTGGAGTTGGGTGGAGGTGGGTTGAATTTGGTGGAGTTGGTTGGAGGTGGCTGGAAATGGATAAGAGAAAAGTGGATCGAAGTTGAAGGAGTTTGTAGAGTAAGAGGACTGGAAAAAGGTATTGTGGACTAATAAACCAAATTTATTACGGTAGAAATGGTTGTTTGTTAGGAGTTTAAAGAAGAGACCAATTTAAAAGGGGATGGGTGAAGATGACAGATAGTTTAAGAGAGAGAAGTGTGCTTTGGAGAGTTAGTTCGAAGAGGCTTTGAAAGATGAAATGTTTTAATCCGGAAGTTTGAAATAAACTCAAAGCATATTAACTTTATTATGTTTTGACTAGTCGATTTCGACATACATTTAACAACTTCGAAGCCTATTCTTTGCGATTTTAATTTTTTTTTTAATTCAAAATTTTAATTTTATTTTGCACTCACTTTTGCGAAAAAATCTGATCTATTTGACAAAAGTAACTGAAGGATGTAAACATGCGGATACTAATCACAAAATATCTACAATTAATACCAGCACACTCAAAAGCGACATTCATCATCTACTAATGACACTTAATTGTATAAACAAGTTTGTATGTTTTAGATGAACCTTTAAACTGTATTCATTGATATTCTTAGTAGTTATGATCATTAAATCTATATTTTCTTCAATTAACAAAAAAAGACAAACGTTGGAAATGTTAAAAGTCGAATTAAAGATCAGTTACATGTTTTTAGATATAGTTAGAATATTTATAAGCAATTATAAAAAAAACTTGAAAATAAAATTATACGCATAATTCTTCTTCGAAAGATGAGGTTCCACAAGTCTACAGAAAAAATAAAATAATGATAAAATCACACAAAATGCCATGTTTGCTGTTGTCTTCTAGAAGAAGCTTTCAGTATGTTACTGAGCTTAGAACAATACTTCTTAGACACAAATTGATTTAATGGATGGAATGTTTGAAAATTTGTCTTTAACCTGGTTGTAATGTTGGGTGTTTAAGTGTTGAATATGTCAAAAGATGGGAATACTATAGACTGATGAAAAAAAATTTCTCAATGACATAAAAGTAAAATGAAATAATTATACATTTTGGTAGTCAAAAAAAAGTTTCATTATTAATCAATATAAACTGCCACAAAAGTAATAATACAGAATACCATCAAGATGCATATAATATTTTCAATAAACTCTTTTTTTACATTTGAAAAATATTTCAAAGTTTTGTTTGCTGTTCCATTTTTTCAATTTCATATTAAGCTTGATAACTAATTTTACTTATTAAAAAATCTGTAAAGCGGGTGATAAAGAGGTCTTCTAAACTTGTAGTACTTTTTGGATTGTTTTGTGGAGTTGAACATTCAAATTTATTAAAAAATTTATTACCATATAATAAATGTGTTTTTTTTAAGATTATGTTCAAATTAAATTCGTAACGTATGTTAAGACAAGATCATTTCGTTTTACATTGACAGTTTATCCATGTTGATGAGTATTTTTTAATCTAACACATAAAGAGCAAAAACAAGGCTTGGTTAGAATATTTAACGCGCTGAAAATTACATCTTATCATTAATCCTATCTGATCAAAACTCTAGGTGAAAGTTATCTATAGGTGTGCTGCTGTTTTTGCTTAGTAGAAACAATTTTTTCAGAGGCGCCAGGATTAAACGAAAACATGAGTGTTTCTGGTAAAGTGATAGAAGGTATTCTGCAGAAAGGAAAGTGGTATGACTTGAAGATGGGAGACAGCTGGAAGAATGAAAAGAAATTACACACTATCAGATGTCAGTTTACATTTAAGGCACGCCATATCGCATTGATTTATTCATTATAATTCAATTTTTTTTTCAATTAGTTTTCATAAAATTGATACTTCAATAAGACAAAAAAGGCTTATATAAAATATTTTGGTTCGTGTAAAAAACTACTCCAAGAAGGCTAGTATTTCAATAAAACATCATTCCAAACAGATGACTTCAAACCAGCTTCGATAGACCTTTCAAACTCTTGCATTGAGTTTGGACCCAACCACAATGCTGCAATAGTTGAACCTGATGGCGAGGTAGCTTTAATTAAAATTATAATTAAATCAGTATTGACATAATCAGATAATTATTTTTAATGTATTAAATATTACTGTGGTATAAGAAAATCTTTGCTGTAGACCTGTTTTTTATTTCTTCCATCTCCAACAGAATGCCTCAGAAAACCGCAAGTTGTTCCAGGGCAATGTGACAAAGCCCTTCAAGGACTGCCTTCTCATCATCAACCCCGACACCATGGAGGTCACCCTTGAACGACTACACTCCCACATCCAAGTCAAAAAAACCAGGTGTGTGTGTGTGTGTGTGTGTGTGTGTGTGTGTGTGTGTGTGTGTGTGTGTGTGTGTGTGTGTGTGTGTGTGTGTGTGTGTGTGTGTGTGTGTGTGTGTGTGTGTGTGTGTGTGTGTGTGTGTGTGTGTGTGTGTGTGTGTGTGTGTGTGTGTGTGTGTGTGTGTGTGTGTGTGTGTGTGTGTGTGTGTGTGTGTGTGTGTGTGTGTGTGTGTGTGTGTGTGTGTGTGTGTGTGTGTGCGTGCGTATGGAAGAGGGAAGAAGAGGAGAAACACAAAATATGTGACGATAAATGTTTTAAAGATGTTGAATTATGTTTACAGAGATTGTCTCTTTATGGCATGTTGTTTTGCACTCAGTGACTAAATTATTTTTTTCATCACTGCGTCAATTTTTTTTTCCATTCAAGTTGGTACCCACAAACTTATAAACAATCCTTGTCAGGAATGAGTCATTGAAGCGACAAGGAACGCCTCTTAATATCTCAAACCTCAACAGCACCCTCAAAAAAAGAAACAGTTCCAACAAAAATAATAATAATAATAATAATAATAATAACAATAATAATATTAATAATAATAATAATAATAATAAAATTAGTATGAATAAGGGTAGTTCATCAATCACCAAGGAAGCAGCTCTTAGTGATGAGAGTGATGATGATGAAGATGATGATAATGATGATAATAATAGCAGTAATAAAAACAACAAAAATAACATTAAAACTAATAAAAACATAAAAAATAACACTACTAACAACAACATTCACAATAACAACACTCACAATAATACCGTCAACTACAATAGCAGTACCAGCAGCGGTATTAAGAACCACAATAACAACACTAACGTTGCTAACAACAATATTGACGTCAGCATGCCACTTAAGAGCAACAATGCACATGAGGGACAGCCGTCGAGCCATGGCATGGAAGGTATATCTCCTTCCAGTCACGCAGTCTTCAATGACTTGCTCATGAGTGAGGACAGTGATGACGACGACGACAAGGAAGAAGGCAGGGCTGCTAGTAGTAGTAGTAGTAGTAGTAGTAGTAGTAGTAGTAGTAGTAGTAGTAGTAGTAGTAGTAGTAGTAGTAGTAGTGGTAGTGGCGCTAGCGGTGGCGGTGGCGGTAGCAGTGGTAGTCATAAGCAGGCTGACCACAACATGGCAGAAGAGAGCAATGAGAATATGATGAAACAACTCTTCTCGCCAGAACACACCCCAGCTCCTGCCGTCTCCCGCATAGGTACATCTTGCAGCTTTCGTGTGTCGTGTGGATTAATTCATTAGTTTGAATGTTCTTCCATTTTTGATTAATTTTTTTCAAATTGGTTTATTTTTTTTTATAGATCATTCATTGATTTCGTTCTAGTTAAATATTTTTTCCACAATGTATACAATTGCTCTTTCATATGCAATTGTTTTACAGACTGCTTTCCACATTTCAAAAACCACTACAGATAGCAAGTTAAGTCTCAGTGAAGAAAGCTCAGATTCAGAAGATAGCAGTGATGATGACGATGACGATCATGATGATAAATTAAATAATTAAATTTGTTTGATATGGATGGAGGTTTTTTGGCGGTTTGTACATTTTGGTTTGTTGCTTGTCAAAAAAATTTTTTTACTTCATTAGTGGTATGTTTGCTTCAAATTTTGGTGAATAAATTGTATGCAGTACATCATGAATATTTTTTTGTTAATAATTCTGCGCTGCTGAAATAGTAAATACTGTGATATACTGAATTTAGACTAATGTTATACTTTTGCATCGTCCACTCCACCATGATGTGGCAAACCATCAAAGCCGGTAAACCTTAAGTGTCACGTTCAATGATACTATAGAAATCACAAATTATGATAAACTCATGAGTCTCAAATCGAAAAATTGTCGGCGAAGATCAGTCTTACAAAAAAGACTTGCTTATGCTCCGAAATGGTTTGGTACGCGTCATCACTTAGAGTTGTCTTATGTATTGATCATTTGGTTTTAAAGGTTATTCATCAGGTTTAACAAATGAAATAAACTTTTTTATCAAATTAAACAAGCGACTTACTGGTGTTTTAATCTAATCTAATCAAAGAACTGTGTAGCGTAGAATTTTACTAATCCAATTGAATATTAACACAAATGTTGAGTTTACTTTGAAAATCCACTGAGTTTTTTTTTAATGTTCAAATTTTGAAATTTCAGTGTATATTTTTTTTTAAAGATTTGTTATAAAGTTATCTTTTATTGACTTTTACTTTCATATCACAATTTTTGCAAAGTTGCTTAAAAAGTTTAGTTGTCTTTGCTGCGATAAAAAAAATAATTGCACAATTGCCAATGTGTGGAAGAACTGTTTGGTGAGTGTTGCCGTGATTAAAATCATCATATTTTATAATTCGCAATAAAAAGTGAGAAATGGATGAAGATGGAACAGAACTTAAGGTCAAAGACTTCGTGGAAAGTCGCTACCGAGAGATGAGAACCATGCTAGAATTGAGTTCTAGGGTTTCAGGGAATAACGCACCACAACAGCAGTTGCCACGGCACATGCGCAGAAGAGCAGCAAGCCATAACGTTAAACGACTTCCTCTGGCATTGCGGGAAAAGTACATGAAGGAGCAACTGAAAAGCGGTCCACCTGTGAGCTCTAAGCGGCCTTCACGCAAGCACCGCCGAAGACCCAAGAATCTTTTCAGCGAATATGCAAGAAGAAGCAGAAAGGTTCGATGGATGGAAACCCACATATGGCATGCCAGGCGCTTCCACATGGGAAATTTGTGGAGCTGTAAGATTCCTTTATTCCGCAATGATAGAGGTGTGAGAGCAGCATATCGAGATTCGAAAAACGAATGTCTGATTGCAGATTTGTCATGGATGCATTGTATAGAGGTGGTTGGAGATGAGGAAAGTATCATCGAGCACTTGAGTGTATACACTGACAGAAATTCTGGAAGCTTGCTGACTAATAATGACTTTATTGAAGGTCGTAAGGAAGGGAGAGTGATGTTTTACTTGAAGGAGGGGTACCCTCACAAGCCAATTTGTGTGGTGAACTTTTTATGGAAAAGTTTGTTGTATCCAAAGGATACTAGTACAAACAGGCATCTTTTACTCTGGGTTCATCCAGCCTCTTTCCACCTTTTGCTCCACATTATTGTCAGCGATCTTTCATTGAAATCTGTGGAAGAAAAAGAAAGAGAAATAGAAAAAGGAAAAGCAGGAGAAGGAAAAGAAGAAGAAGGAAAAGAAGAAGAAGGAAAAGAAGAAAAAGGAAAAGAAGAAAAAGGAGCCAAAAAAACATATGTGGGAGCTAAGATAAAGATTATTGACAGAACCAATGATTTCAGTAGATTCCACCTAATTGGTCCGAAAAGTCTAAGTATTCTTTTGACTGTATTGCAGTTCAATCTCCCTGACAATGACGAAATGAAACATTTGTATGGGTACAACGATATGGAAAGAAGCATTGTTGAGAGTCAACAAAGATACTGGAAAGAAACAGAGCTGCTTAGCTACACCACCCCTTCCCATAGCATTGTACCACTCCATGTGGCAGACCCACGTTTGAACATGCCCAGAAAAAAGTTAACACCACAAGTAGAAACGCTTCTTAACCATTCTTCAATGAACCTTCAACTCAACACACCACCACATCCATTTTCTCCAATATGGGAGTCAGATAAAATGGCTGCTTTGAAAAGAAAAACCTTGTCGACCCACCAGTTTAATCAGTTGAAGGGAGGCTCAGCTTTCTCCGAGTATGACATCTCAGTACCTTTGTTGTTGCTGCACCAACCAGACCCTCAAACTCCAGGCAATCATGGAGGGGGGTGGGACGTGGTGTTTCCATCAGGCTGGGCCATGCCTTTTTGGCTGGCCTTCAACTACCAAGGAGCTCGGTCCATCGGCCTCAAAGAACTCGAACACATCAGTTTTGAAACTCACCATCTTTCCTTTCCAGCTTTCTTTCCTGACACCCAGGCAGGTCAAGAGCACCACTTGAACGAATTCAAGGCTTTGAAGACAAAATACGATAAGATGCCTGCCTCCAAAAGGTGCAACTTCCAAAAGTACAACGTCCCATCGCCATTCCACTTCCCCTTCCAACAACTCTGCGACGTTTGGCTCAAAATGTACAATGAGGAAAACTCCAACCACGCCCATCATCCAGAAAGCTTCTTTGTGATCCGAGATCTGAAATTCCTTAGACAACTCAAGGATACTTTCGAAGAAACTAGAAAAAGAACGTCTGCAAGCAGTGAAAGTGAGATTAAAAGTATAAAGTGCGTGGTGAGGGTTAAGAATTCGTGCAGGGTGTATGCCTCAGTGACTGAGGGAGAGAGACTGAAGAGGATGCCGATGTCGGTGTGTGCTCCACTTACATCCTACCTCACCTCCAAAGAGGCATCATATGCGGCAGGGCTGGTGGCTGTTCACCTGGCGATGGAGGGCAGAGGAGCTCCCAGTAAATTTTCCATCATTTACTTGCCTTGTCAGCAAGACCTCGACAACATTTTACACAAGCAACCCTTGCAACAAGAAGACCGAAAAAAGTTTCCTAGACTCAAGAAGACCCAAAAAAAGCTCGCGAAAAGTAACAAAAAGTCGGCGGGTGTCGCTGATGACGTTCCACTGACGCCTCCAGTGCTGGACGAGAAAGAAGTGACCTTTTCTTCGACGCCTGAGCGCCTGGTGGTTGGTTATGTGGTGCATGGAGGCTTTTCTTACGCTCTTTCCAAGGGTTCTGCTCTAGGCTTCGTCAGCCTTCCTGGACTACTCAAGACCCGTTCCGTCTGCCAAGCCTTCAGAACCAATAATCTTTCGGTTTTTCCTACTTTGAAAAATGTCCTTTTAGTCAGAGACACCAAATCCTTACATTGTCGTTATGCCACCTGTAGTGTTTTGACGCATGTCATTTGAATTGGTTTTGGCTTCTTTTTGTATGTTAATTATGTATTTTTGTCAATAAAAGTCGTTGGTTGTTAATAATATTAAAAAAAAAACACTTTTAGTTCGTTTGGACCAAAATGTGCCCGAAAGTTGTGTACGAGACGTGAGTTGTACCTCGGTAAAAGAGGGGACAAAGAAGATCCTGATACAAATACCAGTCGTGTGGCTTTACCATTGTTTTGTTGTCATCTCCGTTCGAACCCCTACCATCCCTCCTACAACCTTGTTCCAGGAAGTTACTGGTAGTTCATTTACTATATTGATTTTTTTGTTAAATAAAAATTTAATTTTTCACTTTCATCTTACTAAGTACTATTTTCTAACTTGACGTACTTATAATCTCTGTTCACTTCCAATTTTCATTTATAAAATCCTTGTTATCCTTAGCTTTTTGATATTAAAAACTATACTGATATAATATTTTTATTATTATTATTATTATATAATAATATAAATCTCACACTTCTCTCCAATAAATTCCCAGTCAACCACACCCAACAGTGCTGTTCTCGTCTCCAGTAAATGCAAGCACATTTCGAGTTTGAGAGTGGTGGAAGAGAAGGAAAATGAAGAGGAGGAGGAGGAAGGTGAGGATGAGAGGGAAAATGAAGAGATGCACAGAGTCGTAAAGGATAAGAGTAATAAAGCGGTGAGTAAAGGGGTTAGTGAAGAAGAAAAAAAAGATATTGAAGAAGTAATGACGAGAGAGATTGATGAAGAAATGAAGGAAGAGATGGACGAAGGGATTGAAAAAAAAGAAATGGAAGAAGCGAAAAAATCGACAAGTACAAGCGAGAAAATGGATGAGATACACGAGGTAGGCTACGTCATCCAGCCTATGCGCTGGGGTCTGGTACCTTCGTGGCACAAGGGAGACCTCAAGGACTTTGGCCTTAAGCTGAACAACACCCGTGTAGAAAGCCTCTCCAAGCCCATGTTCAAGTCCCTGATGGGAAAGAAGAGATGTGTCGTACTAGCCGATGGGTGGGTGTCTGTGAAGTGTTTATAATGTGTATTGTGTTTGTCTTTTCAAGTTTTATAGAATTGTAATTCATAGAATATGAAATCATTCCAGCCATTTCAGATTTTTTAAGTAAACCTCAAACATTCTCGAACCAGCTTTTACGAGTGGAAGAAAGAAAAGAACATGAAACAGCCATATTTTTTCTTTTTTGAAGAAAATGGTGACATTTACGATACGCTTAAAAGAGAGGCCTCTCAACAGGGAATGACCCAAAAACAGGATTCTCAAGGTTCTGCAGGTGCCGACGGCGTCGTTGTGAAGGAGGAAGAAGGCTCTGAAATGAAAGTTAAAAAAGAAAAAGATGGTATTTCATTGAGCCTTGTCAGTTTGATATATTTATGTTTTTAAAAAGAAATACATTTGAAATCAAATTCGCACCACCACCTTTCTACCATTCACCCCTTCTCCACCATCCACCACCTCAGCTTCACAACATGGAAAGAGAAAACTTTTGACAATGGCTGGCTTATTCGACACGTGGATCTGCAGGGAGGTCGGTTGAGTTTTCAAAAGTTTCCAAATATTTGAAATGTCTTTCTTGTGTTTCTAAAATTATTTATATATTACAATAAATTGCATTATATTTATTTTATTTTGATTAATTGTATAATGTTGCACTATATCTACTATACAATATATCTTGATATATTGTATAGTAGCCTTTTATTTTCTCCATGATAAATTATATTATACCGCATTGCATAATACACCAGAGCAAGCAGCCCACTTACACCTTCTCCATCATCACCGTCCAAGTACAGCACCCACCCCTCTCCTCCATCCATCACCGCATGCCGGTGGCAAATATTATATTGACTCTTACGAAAAAATATTTCGTTTTTTGTTTCTCTTATTTTAGTGGGTGTTGCGTCTACTTTGATACTTTTTTCATGGATTATTCTATAACCATTAGTTTTTTTAGTTTTTTTTTCAGAATAAGTGCAGATTTGATTACGTTCAACTTCAGGCGATTCTGAGGGGAGAAGAGATAGAAAAGTGGCTTGACTGGGAGCGATATGGCCCTAATGAGGTTGTGCAGTGGCAATTGTTGTAAAGAGTACATTTCCAACTGTCAGTTATAAATATAAAAATAACTTTAAAAATTTAATTTACTTCTGTTTTCTGCTTTGGCGCTTTACAAGTAAAATTTATAAAATTTCAAAAAATAAATGAAATAAATCAATTGAACTTGCGTGAAACAACACCACTGCAAGGTGCAGCCACTGCTGCGTTCCACAGGGGATCTTTCGTGGCACGCTGTGACACCAGGTGTGAACTCTCCCAGCATGGACTCCCTCCAATGCGTCAAGCCCTTCCACCCCGTCACGTGAGCTACTTGGTGGAAGAGGTTCACGGGTGATTGATCATCAGTCATTGAGGCTTTGATTGTAGCAGCGTTGAAAATAACTTTAGGATTTTTTTTAGTGATGATATCAACAGAAATTTAAAAAAAATCTGTTTGGCGCTATATGAATGCACAACTTAGTTTTTCGTATTGTATCCTAGTATGGACGTAATTACTAAACTTTGTAACTTTAAGATTCATCTCTTCGAAGTTGGACGTTTTAAATAACCTATTATCCAAACATTCAAGTATTTTCCGATGGAAAGCAATCGAATGGCGTTAGAGCACGAGTGTTTTGAGACCACAATGTTTAGACTGATTGATTCAATTTTTCACTCAAGGCCTGAAAAGGAGGTGAAGGTGGAGAAAAGGAGGAGTATGAGCAGTGCCGGAGTGATGGAGGGATGGCTGAGCGGAGGAAAGAAAAGAAAGAAAGAAGGAGAACAATGACGCTTCCATACTGGCAGAAAGGAAGGCTGATATGGTGGAGACAAGTGCCAAGTAGGGATGGAACTCGTGAAAAGGAGAATTTCACGTGTCTATCTTTCTTGATGCTTGAAAGAACAAGTTGTGAGAGCGTTTATCAGATGAGATTAACAACTCCATGTTGGGCGCTATATAGACAATGGACTGTCATGGATAAAACGTTCCAACCGCTTTTGAACCGTTTGTATCAGTACTACTACTTTTATTTTTATCAGTTCAAACTGTACCTTTGACCACCATTGCGAAAAAAAATGCATGTTTAAATCAACAACAAAATCAAGGTTTTATTGAGCTAAATTGCTGTTTAGTTTAACCATTTCTTCGTTTATTTCCGCCTCCAATCGGTCAGTCTTTCTTTTCATTTCCTCTTGAAACTTCACCAACTTCTCCTCTTCCTCTTGTTCAATCTTCCCCAACACTTCACTCGCCACCTGTATCACGGAATATTGCCTTACGTCATATAATTTCTCGTTTCATAGTTTTACATCGTTTGTGTTGCGCCATACCTAAAAATATCATATTGATTAAGGTATTCATTGTATTTCAGTTACTTACCTCTTGAAGAAATTATTAAAATAATAATAATAATAATAACGATAATAATAATAATTATTATTATTTTAAAAATCTCGCATAAACATTGCATGAAAAAACAGCTAAAATTTCACTTGTGATTTTTTTTCATTTTCTAGAATCTTTGATGCATGGTCCAGGCAGACTTTAACTGGTTGGATGGAAGTTGATATCTCTAAACTGAATTTTAAAATGAAATTACAAATGATATGACTTCTACAGAAAATTCCAATAATTAAACATTTGGTACCAGATTTATTGATTGGTTCGAGAGTTTCCTTGCAGACTTTGAGAATGCTTGGTAAAACAATATCTGATGAGGCGTTTAATGAAGAAACAGTCGACGACAATTTTGATATTTCTGAAAACTTTCTTTTTTCCTAAAACAATTTTTCAGATGAGCTTGAGTATTAAGGTTTGAAATATGGGACTTTAAAGAGATGGTTGATTGAATGGGAGCGAAAGAAAGCAATTAAATCTCTGGGAGCAAATACAAGTGAAAAGTGTAGAAACACACTTCAAATTCTTTAAAAAAAAATCCAATTTCTGCCTGCACAAAATTTTTATGATCGAACAAGGTGTTGACAGTCGATGATGCTTCTGAAAATGGATCAATTTGGATTTCGGGAGTGTTCTAGTGGATTTGAAAAGTACATAGTTTCAATAAAACATTGAAAAAAATAAATTTCTTCTACTCATATTTATTGTTCATATAAAGTGAAAACCTTTATAAATTCTTTGACACATAACAATTTAGATGTACAGTTGGGAATAGTAAGAAAACTAGATTAAAAGTTAACTTAAAATCGAGTGACTGAAAGTTTTAATGGTATAAAATTAGACATTTTTCATTCTTTTACTGAATTTTATACTTGAAATAAAATTCTACACAATTTTTTAACAATTTAACAATTTTTTTTATTTTATAGCTTAAACTAAATAAATTATTTTGAGTAGTCGGCTTCTTCAAGTATTGGTCTCTAATAGAGCTTAATAAACCCAGTCAGAAACCAATATTTATTTAAAAATCTTCATATCAAATCCAGACATACGCTGAAAATGACTTAATGGGCTGCAGTGCCAATTCTTGGTCTATTCGCAGTTAACCTCTGTTTTGGGCAGCACTGTTACGGATAAACACATATGCGCTCTTGAACAGTGTGAGATCAGCGCTATAAATAAGATTTGAGTAGATTAGGTTAGAAAATCTCTGATGTCCACAAGGTTGCTGTGGATGGCTCATGTTCGAGTCGTCTTTTTGATAGCCACTTTTTCTATTTTCTGTGACATGAAATTAAAATTTCACGAGTTGAATATGAGTTTAAAAATTTGAACAAGTTAGAAACTGTTCATGAAGTTTAATTTTCAAAAGTTTTTGTTTTCCTTTCCTAAATTTTTGTTCACATCATTTTTTGTTTTTCCATAATATGTTATTTTTTCATGAATTTTTAATGTTTTTATGTAATTCCGAATCATAACTGAGTTGGTTGTTTTTATTAACAATGAATTTTCCGAGCAATGGTACTTAGAAGGCAACGTTCGTAATTGTTTTTTTTTGTTTTCTACATGTTTTCTCAACAAACGTTTCGTTTTTCAGTATGCCCCGAAAGTGAATAAGAAGAGAGAAAAAAAAAAGAAAAACAAAAGGAAGAACTTATTAACAATTCAGCGCTTTACAAGAATTTTTTTTGAAATAAGATAGATTACATTAGATAAGACTAAAATTTATTAATGAAAGGAAACGATTTGAATAAAATTATGGGGTTATAACCTTTAGAATTTCCACTTTGGTGTTTCAAAAATTTGATTATTCATATTAATAGCTATTATTCACCTACAAACTTTGTCCACGCCGTTTGAAGTGCCTTCGAACAATACTGACTAGAGTTACACGAATGCTTGATTAGATTAGATTGGTCTGGTTAGTTTTACACTATTCAACCGTTTTCCTTTTTCAAAGGGAAATTCATAAACAAGTAAAAATATATTAAATTATTAAAAAAAATAAGAGTATGATAAAAAGAGTAGATTTTTTTGAAATAATTTATTTTTTATTTTTTATTGCAATGAAAAAATCAAATTTTATTATACATACTCAGCTTGTTTTGATTTTTTCGTTTGAAAAGTTTTTCAAAAAAGGTTTAGCTTGTATAGCTTCAGTAGGTTTCGAGATACAATTATTTTTTAATAACATGCCATACTTCGCAGATGCTAAACGTTTTTAAAACTAGTATCTTTTTTTATTTTTCTCAAAGCTATCTTTATCCTTTTCAGCAATCTTTGCCTTGTTTGTCATAATTAAATTCTCGCAGTTTTTTATTAAGGGTTTCTATTCTCGAAAAAAACTTTTATATGCAAATATGTTTTTTGTTTTCATGTTTGATACGTTTTTTTAAATTGAAAAATTTATACTAGTTTTTTTATTTTTCATTAAATAAAGTTAAAATCCCAAAAGGTATTAAACATCATTATAACCACTGTTTTCTCAGCCCATTTCATATAAACTTAACCTAGAACACTCAAAACAAAGACTCGTAAACCAATCACGTCGGAGCATCCGACTTGTTTTGGAAAAGTGACTTCTGGTTCTCTAATGCAATCTAAATTCTTTTTAAGCTGGATAAAATAAGTAATCAAATTGTTTTTCAGTTTTGACAGGTTCACATTATTGCAAATTTGGAATGTTAAAATGCATAATCGAAGAGACTACGCTCCTCATTTTACGATTGAAACGATTGAATCGGTAGACAAAAATGGCTCTCCTCTTATAAGAACCACTGAAAATGCTGGTAATCATTTTCGATCTTCTCTTGAAACACCAGCCAGAAACAGATCCTTTTCGCCATTAAGTCCTGCCATGCCAACCTACGATTATCATTCACTGCCTCGTCTTTCAGATGCCGAACAAATCAGTCCTTCAGGGAGCCTTAGAAAAATAGTTACAATTTCTAGGCGTGAATCTCCAAGTCACACGTCTGCTTTCAGTCGACCACATCATTGGAACTTTTCATCCGATACCATGTACAGCAACAACAGCAACCATTTAAATAACACTGACAGCAAATATTACCGGGGTTACTCCACAAACGATCATTCTTCCATAGCGGACCCTGTTTACAAGACCACCATGGTGACCCAGGTGAAGCCTCCAAAAGAACATGATGGTACCAACGCATTCTTTAGGAGTTACAACGATCAACCCTATATGAAGTTTTCGGTCAAACAACCTCAACAACTGCATCCACAGCAACAACAAATTAAACTTAACTATTTCCCTGAATCAGACAGAGCCACTTCTTTTCAGCTTGAATCTCACAAACAACCAACTCCATACTCAACTCAACTGCTCTCCAGCCAATCGACCCACCCAGCTGACAAACAGTATGTAATATCCAGTTACAGACCCCCACCAGAATTGCATAGTAACATAAACAGAGTGCTCCCACAATCTTCCTTCCAAGCCAGACCATCTGACCAATCCATCATCATCAAACAAGTGGACAACTACAACAACAACAGAAACTATAACAATAACAATAGTTTTTACACTAGAACTAATAACAACACAAACGTTTTATACAACAACAATGTCAACATAAATAGTAGATTTGACAACAAAAACAGTAACAACACTGTAACCAGCACCATAATTAACACCAGCAATGACATCAACAAAAGCAACATCAAGTGTAGCAACAGTAACATCGATAGCAAACATTCTAGCAACAACAACCTCAGCAAAGAGGCAGAGGTTGACGTATTAACAAACCTTCTTGTGGAGAACATGAGACTTTCTGCTCAGCCAGACTTTTATGGTGAGATAGGGGTAGTTGTCATGATGGTGGTGGTTTTGATGGATTATGATGGTAATCTGTGAAGGTTGTTGTGGTGGTTATGTGGTTGTTGTGGTGGTTATGTGGTTGTTGTGGTGGTTAATTGGTTGTTGTGGTGGTTGAGTGGTCATTGTGGTGTTTGAGTGGTTGTTTTAATGGTAATATTGATTGTGATGGGAGGAATGAAGAAAAGGAAGATTGTGATGAAGATGATGAAGAACAAGGAAGTTAATCAGGGTTATGATGATAGTGCTGGAAATAAATTTCATAGTGACTACAATGGGAAAGAAAAATAAATAAAATGAAGTTATCATCAATCAGTTTTGAGTCCATCAAATTTAGGTAACATTTATTTTTAACCAAATCTAGATCTATTTTAGACCTTAATTAGGCCAGGTTTTTATTAAGATGTTAGTTCAACCCACTCTCAATTTATATATCTGATTAAGTCATAAAATAATAATTATATTTTTTATCTATTATTCAGAGTAAAATCTTTTAATTTATATAATTGTCGTAATTAAATTATCTTTTTTATCTTATCAATTTTCTTAAATTGAGTTATCATTCGAATTTTCGAGCAGGTCGAAATGTAAATCAAATTTCGAATGTAATCTAGTTTGCCAAGCATGCAACAACATGAGGAGATTGTAAATAATTAGTTTATGACCTCTTTATCGCCTGCTATGTGCAGTGGGCGGGAATGAGAGGTGGAAATGATCGAATAGAACAGATGAAGAAGTGAAAGAACAAAAATTAAGATGGATGGATGGGTGGAAAATAAATAAATGGATAAGAGTGAATGGGTGGGTGGATGGGAGAATGGATGGCTAGGGTGGTGGAAAGCGAATGGAAAGGTAAATTGGATGGATGGAAAGAAGAGATGAATGGATAGAATGGAAGGAAGAAAATATGGCTGAATAAAAGGAAAGATATAAGGATGAATTAATTGCACAGTTTTTTAAGGGGTTTCGATTTTTCACAGAGTTGTTTATGTGGTTAATGTACTTCTATTATATACGTATATATATATTCAATTTTTTTCAATTTTTTTTTGTATGTAGACTCGGATGAAGAATATAAAAATATCAGCCTTACTTGGTGTTTTTATACGTTCGTAGGCATAGAAATGAGGATGCTGCAGGAAGGAAGCTTTTTATGGAAAAAAATTTTTTTAACGAAATTATCAATTAAAATAAAAAGATTTTTAGCTCATTCAATTCCCAAACTCAGTCAAATGTAAGATAAAAATGTAATTGAGAGGCATGGATTGGGGTAATTTACAAGGGTGTAAAACTAAATTAAAAATGGCTTTCCAGAATATGTGCATGTGTAAATAAACTCTTATGGCTCCCTCATACACATGTGTTCAAAAATTATATTTGAATAATTTTTATAAGTATGGTGAAGTATATTTATGTGTTATTTAAAAAAAATTATATATTCTAAATACAAAATAATTTTCAAATAAATATTTTAATTTAAAAATAATAAAAAAATTATTAAATAAATTAATTAATAATTTAAAAAAAATTTTTTTTAGTTCATAAGTTTGAAGTGATTCATAGCGTTTCCTTTAATTTCTTCTTATTCACTCATGTGACATCTGAAATGCAACAGTTGAAGCTCACGAAAATATGAGAAGGTAAAAGGAAATATTAAAAAATACAAGAAGATAAATAAAAATAATAAAAATAAGAAGATAAATGAAAATAATAATAAGAAGAAGATAAAATGAAAATAATTATAATAAGAAGAAGATAAATAAAAATAATAAAAAGAAGAAGATAAAATGAAAATAATAATAATAATAAGATAAAATAAAAAAAGATGGATTGAGAGAAAAAAAAGATTGAAAAATATTAAAAAAAAGAGAAAAATTAATGTGAATAAAAATAAGTTCAAGAAATAAAACTAAAATGAATGTCATGAGGGATATGATGATGATGATGATGATGATGATGATGATGATGATGATGATGATGATGATGATGATGATGATGATGATGATGATGATGATGATGATGATGAGGAGGAGGAGGAGGAGGAGGAGGAGGAGGAGGAGGAGGAGGAGGAGGAGGAGGAGGAGGAGGAGAAGGAAGAGGATAATGGGAAGAGGTAAGAAGTTATAAAATCACTAATTCAAAAAACATGTGAATGAAAAAAAAATAATAATAAATTACAATCATTAAGAAAAAATAATAACATGTGTATAAAAATAAAAACTTGCCTTGAAAATATTTTAAAAAATCACCAAAACATGAGATTCTAAAAGTGAATGAAAATAAGAGTAAAAATAAATAAATTGAAATAATAAAAATATTTTTAAAACATAAAATAATAATAAAAATAAAATTATCAAAAATGAATAGAAGCGACTCTGGAGAGGAACTTTAAAAGTCCCCTGCATGGAGGCAATCAGGCAAGATAACTTGTGCTCCAGGTCAAACTAATCTACTCTGATCACAAGCAATTATCTAGCGCTAGTTTAAGTAGTTAGCATTTACATATAATTCGAGTTATCTTGATAAATTTAGGTATATTGACAACAAGTGAAACAGTTTATTGGGAAATTTGTGGAAATAGCGTTGCAAAAACGGTTGATGTTGTTTTTCAGATTATTTACTTAGGCTTTTGTATGGGCTGCTTGTTGACAAAGAGGGACACACACCCACACACACACACACACACACACACACACACACACACACACACACACACACACACACACACACACACACACACACACACACACACACACACACACACACACACACACACACACACACACACACACACACACACACATACACAGGCATGTGTGTGAAGTGCAGCAGGTCGATAATGGGCTCAAACAATGGCTGCACCATTCTCAACCACACCTACCATATTTCCTGCTTCCTCTGCTCCTCTTGTTGTTAGTGCCTCTGTGTGTTTGTGTTGTGTGTGTGTGTGTGTGTGTGTGTGTGTGTGTGTGTGTGTGTGTGTGTGTGTGTGTGTGTGTGTGTGTGTGTGTGTGTGTGTGTGTGTGTGTGTGCGTTCACGTGTGTGTATGTGTGCATCTTTTTTTTTAACCATTCATCCACTCTTTCACCATCCACTCATATACTACTCTTTGTCCATCTGTCTTCCTATCCACCCCACATCATTCATCTATTTACCATCTAGACCACATATCTTTTATCTATTCACCATTTATTTTTCAATTTACTTTTCATTCTTTATGTGTCATTCTTTTATCTACTTTCATCCACCTACTATTCCAGCCATATCCCTTGCTGGTCAGTCTTTCTTTTGTCTCGATGGTGATCCCTTGTGTGAGCCTTGCTATGTGGTGAGTGATGATGGCGATGATGATGATGATGATGATGATGATGATGATGATGATGATGATGATGATGATGATGATGATGATGATGAGGAGGAGGAGGAGGAGGAGGAGGAGGAGGAGGAGGAGGAGAAGGAGAAGGGGGAGGAGGAGGAGGAGGAAGAGGAGAAGGAAGAGAAGGAAGAGAAGGAGGAGAAGGAGGAGAAGAGGGAAGAGAAAGAAGATAAGGAGGAGGAAGAAGAAAGATATTAAAAGTATAATAATGATGAGGATGTGAATCAGAACAGGAGTAACCATTACATTGTATTTCGCTTTGCTTCGTTGAATTGCATGGCACAGTATTTCCACCTTTGCAGAGGAGTGTTGACAAGTGTTGCGTGTGTCAGGAACCCATCATCGATAGGGTTGGTACCATAATAAGAATAATAATTAAAATATTTTTTTTATTTTATTTTTATTTTTCTTATTATTATAGTGTCAATATTAGCACTAATAATAATAAGATTAAATTTATGAACAAGAATATCATAAACGGTGATATTAATAATAAATAATACAAAATAAAAACATAACAGAATTGAATACAATAAAAACATAACGAAATTAAACACAATAACAAAATTAAAAGTAATAACATAACAAAAAATAATAATAATGATACTGCGCTTAATAAAAATGATCGTAAATAAAGTTTGATTATAGTTATTTATTTATTTATATCTTTTTCATTATCCTCTTCTAATCATACCTATAAATTGTGAATGGACTTTTTAAAACTTGAGAACTAACTTCAAAAGTATAAACAATAAAAACATTAAAAAAATATAGTTAATAATAATGATAATATTAATAAATATATTTTTTTAGTTAATATTAGTTTGAAACCGAGCGTTCTTTCAGCGTTGCTGGCCCCGTGGTCACTGCACTGTTGGCAGTGAATCAACAATGAATCCTTCGACATTAAAGAATGAAACTAACGAATAAAAAATAATTATAAGAAATTATTCAAGTACCGTTGATAAACTTTTATTGACCATAAAAGCTCAACAAACGAAGAGAAATGAGACTTTTCAAAATAAGTTTAATTTTTTAATAATCATTAAAAAATAGTAATAAGATTAAAACCTATTTTGACTATGCCTGTTTTATTATTTTTATTATGATCTATCGCATAGCATTACTATTGATGTACCTGTTATATTAACCTCTCTTCCAATAAGTTGAAGCATTTGCTGCCTTCTTCCATTCCCACCACCATCATCATCATCGTCATCATCATCATCATCGTCATCATCATCATCATCATCGTCATCATCATCATCATCGTCATCATCATCATCATCATCATCATCGTCATCATCATCATCATCATCATCATCGTCATCATCATTAAAACATTCAATCTTTCGACCACTCATTTTACTTCAATAATACACCCATCCAACCCACCCTCAGCCAACCCTCCAACTACCAACATCCACCACTCCAACCCATACTCACACCCACCCACCCAAAACCACACCCCATCACCAGCTGATCAAGGCAGTGGGCAAGAGTTACCACGTGGGATGTTTCAGGTGTTGTGAGTGTGATCAGGCGCTCGATGGCTGTCCCTTCACTGCCGATGCCACAGCATCTGTGTACTGTCTGTCTGACCACATCAAGTAGGAAGGGAGGAAGAGTTGGTGGTTGGAGGGGGGGTTGGTGGTTGGAGGGAGGGTTGGTGGTTGGAGGGTGGGTTGTTGGTGGTTGAGGAAAGGTTAGAAATAGGTTTTTCAGGGGGATGTTGAGAATCGGTGTTGATTTGGGGGTGAGTTGATGATGGTGGAAGTAGTTTTAATTACTCTTACTACTAATACTCTTACTACTACTACTACTACTACTACTACTACTACTACTACTACTACTACTACTACTACTACTACTACTACTACTACTACTACTACTACTACTACTACTACTACTACCACTACTACTACTACTACTACTACTACTACTACTACTACTACTACTACTACTACTACTACTACTACTACTACTACTACTACTACTACTACTACTACCACTACTACTACTACTACTACTACTACTACTACTACTACTACTACTACTACCGCTTTTAATAGTATTACTAATTATAATAACAATAGTAAAATTAATAGAATTTAAAAAATTAACACCATGGCAGGAAGCACGCCATGAGGTGTGAGTCGTGCGGGCAGGCGATAACTTCGTGTCCAGGGCAACAGGAGGTGTTATCGGTGTCTTTCAACGCCGCCAACTACCACGTGGACTGTTTCAAGTGCCAGGTGGGTGGTTTGAGGGTGGGTGGGGGGTTTGAGGGTGGGTGGCTTGGAGGTGGGTGGTTTGAGGATGAGTGGCTTGAAGGTGGGTGGTTTGAGGGTGGGTGGCTTGGAGGTGGGTGGCTTGGAGGTGGTTGGTTGGAGGGTGGGTGGCTTGGAGGTGGGTGGCTTGAAGGTGGGTGGTTTGAGGGTGGGTGGCTTGGAGGTGGGTGGCTTGGAGGTGGTTGGTTGGAGGGTGGGTGGCTTGGAGGTGGGTGGGATTATAGGGCGTTGAAGCTGGGTAAAATTATAAAGGGTTGAAGCTGGGTGAGATAAGGGGGGGTTAAAGGTGGGTGGGATTATAGGGGGTTGAGAATGGGTGGGATTAGGGGGGGTTGAAGGTGGGTGAGATTAAGGGGGGTTTGATTGGTTGGGTGGTATGGAGAGGATAGGTTAATTGAGTGGATGGTGGGGTTGCTCAGTTGAGATGGGGCGTTGCAGTATGAAATTAAAGGTGTTTACCTGTTTGTTGGGAAAACTTTCACCCGTCATAACTTTTCAGCAACAAAAACAACCTCAACAACAACAACATCAGCAACAACTTCAACAACAACCTCAACAACAACTTCAACAACAAACTCAACAACAATATCAACAAAAACATCACCAATTTGAAAGGACTGTCACACCCGGTTGTCTCTGGCCTCCAAGGGCAATGGCTGTTTCTGCTTGGATGCCGCCATGTTATGCAAGAATTGTCACGTGCGTAGAGTCCAAAAGATCACGAATAAAGCATCCACAGAACTCTGATTTTTTTAGATTTTTTTTCCAAATTCAACGCCTTGGAGCATTCTTAAATTGTAATATAGTTTGATTTGGCGTTATAAAACTTAAAAATAAACAAATATATTTGTATAGCTCCATCTATATACTCATTAAATCTTCTCCCATCAAACACCCTTAGAAGATTCCAGTAGATATCAACCTAGCGAGTTTTTGGTCATTTATATTTTATTTTATCATGGCATTGAGATAATTCCAAAAAAAATGAACAGGCGTTCTGTATTTCCCGCCTTTTTGAATTGCATCTGCTTTTGATTCACAATGTTGAGCCGATTAAGTGGAGTAGCTTCGTTGACACAATGGTATTATTTCGCCTTCTTCACCCTTCCTTACCTGCCCACTTTTCCATCCTCTCTCCTTCCCACTCCACCATCCCTTCAGAACTTATCTACACTTCCGCCCTCATTTGCTCTGGTTTTCTTATACACTCCCACACTTCTCTCATTCTTCAGGGCACCTGCTCCAAATTCGCTTTCGGTTCTTTTCAAAGATTCAATTCGTTCACTTTTTCTATGCCCTTCCTATTCTCTCAATCCTCCTCAAACCCCTCCGCCGAACATTCCTCCACCACCCATCTCACTCCTTCATTTCCACCACCTACCAGCTCTCCAACCTCAAGTGCACCTTAGCAATTATGCTTGAATCTCCTTGCTTACAGCTCCCTCAATCCACATCTTCCACCATTTCTTCATCTTCTTTTCTTCTCACTCTTTTCAGCTCAATCGTGATTCAAGCCAATCTTCGTATCACTTGACTGGTCGATTTTGTATAATCTAATGTAATATTAATTAATTAATTAATTAATATTACACTTGATGTAATTCAATCTATTGTTTCTTCACAACACCTCGTTTGAATTATTTAACTTGAAATTAAATCAAAGTTATAGATGACCAAGATTGATTTTTTATAATCAATCCAAGCACAAGAAATTTTCATCATTTTTCATTTTAAGAGATCCTTACACTAATACACGTAGCCAATACGACACATCACTTGACTGTCGACCTATGCAGACTTATACCCACCAAAATCGTATATTCTTTTATAGAATATTCTTTCTTTTTTTTTTAAACAGATGTTTATCGAATTAAGTAATGTTTTCCAAAAATAGATTTTTCGAGAAATTATCTTTACAAGTTTTTTTCTAATTTAATTTTATCTTTTGCAACTTTTTTCTCTTTCGACTTGGAAAATTTTTATTTAAAAATGAATATTTTTAATTGTTCATAAAGTTTTAAACAAATTTCGGAATGAGTAAGAAAAGTGTTATAAATGTATTTTTCCGAACGGGTTTTTCTTATTGTTGGTAGTGAGGCAAAAACGTGGAGATTTGCTGATATATTTTCTCAACATTTTGAGTGAATTGTTTTTTTTTTCATTTATTCAAATATACAAAGATAAACGGGGTTTTCAATAAAAACACAAACTGTCGTCAAAGGGTACAAAAGACTTTCAACGCAGACACACATGTCCTCAAAACCACTCCACACCTCCCCACCTTAATCCACACAAATTTCCCATCCGACCATTACACCACCACAACCCACAATACATCTACTCCGCCATCATACCACCATCACTTCTACGAGGCGCTCATCAGACTGACAACAAACTTATCCAATCTCCCACTCTTGTCGTTCTTCAAGACTGAAACACCATTCTCTTCCTCTTCATCCTCATCATCAATATTATTTTTGTTATTATTATTATTACTATTGTTGTTCTTGTTATGAAAGAAAGTCACGTGCAATTGGAAGTGAGAAAACTGAAAGAGCTGTAACATGAGATTCTCTGTCTGAAAAAGGAGGAGAAAATGAAGAATGAGGATGGAGAAGAAAAAAATGTATATTATAATATCATAAATTATATTTATTATTCTTATTAATATTTTCATTATTTTCAGCGATTTAAATACGTGAGTATGTTTTGTCATTATAATATTCTCAAGTATGATGAGGAAGACTTCAAAAGAACCAACATTCGATCTGATCACCTGACTGTCTCTGTCTTCACGCTTCAAGAGCTGAAGGTGATGGTGATGATGATGATGGTGATAATGATGATGATGGTGATAATGATGATGATGGTGATAATGATGATGATGGTGATAATGATGATGATGATGATAGTGATAATGATGATGATGATAGTGATAATGATGATGATGATGATGATGATGATGGTGATAATGATGATGATGGCGTCAATGGTTAAGTTGATGATAATGGTTGTGATTGGTGCAATCCCTTTAGATTAGTGGAGATGATAATGGTTGTTATGTGGGTTGGAGGAGTGATGCTGATATTGGTGTGTATTAAGTGTATTTCAAAAGGTACCTGTGAAATAGAAATGAACAATCACTCAACTTAGGATCATTCATTTACTCATTCATTCAATCAGTCATTCATTCATTCTTTCGCTCATTCATTCATTCACTCATTCATTCATTCATTCATTCGCTCATTCATTCATTCATTCATTCGCTCATTCATTCATTCGCACATTCATTTATTCACTCATTCGCTCATTCACTTATTCACTCACTTTGAAGTGTGCTGCTTCGAATCCCATCAACTTGCTGATGAATCGGTCATCCACATCCACCACCATGGCAGCATCATCATCATCCCCACCATTCCTACCAGCATCATTATCATCACCTCCACTTTTCAACTCCAGCTTCAGCGACCAGAACCTTCCACCGTTAAATGATAAGTTTCCCAAAACTTTGCTAACCTTGGCCTGATGATGATGATGATGATGATGATGATGATGATGATGATGATGATGAATAAAAAATAGGTAAAATCTATGACGACAACGAATACATATAAGTTTACACAAGAAACTAAATAACAATGAAGTATCCATTAACAATTCTACTGAAGCCAGTTTTCAGTCGCACTAACAAAATTATAACACCACACAATAATAAAAAACCACGACCAAACCAGACACAACAGCCAAAAAGCAACCGGCATGGACACACCAACCACCATAATCACAGCCACATCAACCACCACAGCTTAGCCTCCCATCACAGCCACACCACCCACCACAGCCACACCACCCACCTCCACCCAGTACACACCCTTCCTGGGCTTCACCCTCAATGACTCAAAGGTGACGTCTTGATCACGTGGCATCGCCTTGTACGGAACAACAAAGGCCCTGGCCTTGTTATTATTATTATTATTATTATTGGCATTATTTATATTTGAAAAATTTTTATGATTATTATTTTTATTATTATCATTTCTCACTGCTTCTCCAGTCTCTATTGAATCATCAAACAAGTCATTGCTGGTGTCAACAAGTGCACTATCGTTATTATTATTATTATTATTATTATTATTATTATTATTATTATTATTTCTTCTCTTTTTAGCGCCATCATCATCATCACCATCCCGATCAAGCCTTATTCTTTTATTGGCCCGATCATCCTCATCACACAGTGTTTCCATCGACATCATCATCATCACCTCATCATCGTCCGTGTCATTGAAGTCAGCTATTCTCATATTATTATTATTATTATTATTATTATGGTTATTGTTATTACTATTGTTAATATGATTGGTGTTTTTGTTAGCTGTAGAAATTTGGTTGCCGTTATTACTTTGGAAACTGTTGCTCAGTCTGAAAGTGCTGCTGTTATTTTCATTGTTATAAGTATTATTACTATTAATATTTATATTTATATTATTATTATTATTATTATTATTATGATACATGTTACTTGTTTTATTGTATTTATTATAGTTGTTATTGTTATTTATATATTTATTATTTTTTTTGTTATTGTTGACGTCATGATTGTAAGTAAGGATGGTGGCATTAGCGAAGGATTTCTTTGGAAGGTCAAGTTTGGAGGCGTTGTTGACGTTGTTGCTCCTGAACAACAACAATTATTATAGAAATGATACTAATAATATTAATTATATTAATTATTGAATTATTATTATTATTATTATTATCAGTAATAATAATATTATTATTGTTAATCATAAATGTGAACACAAGTCTTATTCATGATTTGGAAAATTATGTCAAACTACAAGAAACGGCAAGAACAAAAAACTTACAAAAAAGAGTCAACCAGATTCATTCTCTTTTTTTTTTCTTTTTTGTCAGCATCATTACCATCACTCCCTCCATCTCCATTCTCTTCTTCTTCCTCCTCTTCATCTTCATCAATGCCTCCTCCCAACACAGTGACGTTTTCCTGCTTCAGCAACAACACCCCCATCCTGCACACCACCCTCCCATACACCAATATCTGGTGACGAAAAATAACGACCACCATCATCATCATCATCATCATCATCATCATCATCATCATCATCACCTTGGTGCCCACAGCAAGGGACTCCTTGAGAGAGTTTATGGGGTAATGTTCAATGGCCTTGACCTCTTGACGACCGTCATTCAAAGTCAACAACAGCATGCGAGAGGCTTTGTTGTTGTTGTTGTTGTTGTTGTTGTTGTTTATCTTAAGCGCCTGAGGATAGTCCTCAGATGCGCTAAAGCTGGTTGTGGAAGGCGCACAAGTTCATCATAGGAGGTCCCGATGTTGTGGCAGAAGCGGGCCCTTGCGAAAGCTGGGCAATTGAGCCAGAGGTGTTCGGCTGATTCGACCTCTTCCTCACAGAGTCGACAAAGGTCTGAATCTGCTTTTCCTGTGAGGTGCAGCCATCGGCGGAGACTTGGGTGGTGTCCGCTTCGGAACCTGACCAGATCCGTCAGTTCTGCCTTGTTAAGGGTGTTCTCCTTGATTTGGTTGGTGTTGGTGGTGTATAAGTCCAAGAAACGGTGATGGCTGCTCGAGAGTGGTCTGTCTTCTCGATGAATCACCGCTTTCCTGGTCTTTGAGTCTAAGTTCCGCTCGGCCGGTTGTGGTAAAGTGGATCCCCGCTTGGCTTCTGAGTCCGCCAGCTCATTGCCCCAAAGGTTACAGTGTCCGGGGGCCCAGACAATGAGTAGTTCTTTGGAACGAGTGATTCTGGCGATGGAGCGTTGATAGGTGACGATGATCGGGTCGGTTTGGTGTGGGTTGCCTGTGGCTTCCACTAGGGATTTGCAATCACAGACAATGACCGCCCTGTGCCAATCATTTTCACTCTCTAGCCACTTCAAAGCAGCTTCTAGCGCTGCTTTTTCCGCCGAGTAGGAACTGCTGCGCACCCCTGTAGGTGCGTGCCATCGGTGGAGGACTTTTTTGTCTCTGGCTATGATCATGCCAGCTCCACCGTTTCTGGTGCCATCTGTCGTAGAACCATCAGTGTAGATCTGGAGGTCGCTATGACCTACTTCCTCGATGGTTCGTTGGGCTTTTTCCAGTTGGACGATTTGAGGCATCGACTTGCTCGCTGGTGTCATGTAGATGGGGGCTGGAGGTGGGCGGTCCCAAGGGGGTGGGAGCCTCGCTTCGCCGGTTTGGTGTTGAGAGAACAGATTAAGTTCCCTTAAAACCGGTGTGGTCAATCCCCGCCAATCCGTTTTTACCAGTCTTTGAGGAGCTTGTCGGTCCAAGGTCAGTCTCCGGGGGTCAGTGTCAGCCTGTTGTAGCCAACTATCCGCCTTCAGAAGTGACAAGGTCTTGTACCTTGCTTCCAGTGGGGTGAGATGTGCCTCTTTTAGGACGAATTCTCCAGGGGTCGATCTTAGGTGACCAGTGATGGCTCTAGCTGCGTTCAGCTGGGCACTTTCAAGCTTCCCTAGGTTGGATTTCGATAACCAGGGAGCCCAAGCCTGTGAACCATATTCGGCCAAAGATCTTTGAATGGCGATGTAGATTGTTCTCAGCTCTGCTGGTCGCCATCCCCAAGTTGTGCCCCCAAGGGCACGGAGAATGTTCGTCCTCTTGGTCATAGCCTGGCATACCTTTTTAGCGTGCTCGCTGAAAGTGAGCTGTCGGTCGTATTGGACGCCTAAAAAGGTAGGAGCCGCGTTGAAGGAAAGGGGTAAACCTCTGATTGTAATATGCGGCTGCCATGACGCTTCAGCTGTGCATAGGCTGAAGAAAGAGACCTCACACTTGTTTGTATTAAGTGTGAGACGGGCATCATCACTCCACTTTACTACCTTGTCAACTTCTTTTTGGAGCTTCTTTGTCATATCTATTTTACTCCTTCCGCTGCATGCAATCGCCAGGTCATCGGCATAGGCACTCACGAGGGTTGTGTCTTCAAATTGCATGAGGAGATCATTAATATATATGACGAAGAGCAAGGGGGACAGAACTGATCCTTGTGGGAGACCTTCCTTGAAAGTTCTCGATCGCCCAACCTTGGCGTTGACCCTGACACGGGCTTGTCGGTTCGTCAGCCACGAACTGATCCACACCAGGAAGCGAGCCGGGATACCTAGAAGGTGCATCTTTTGCAGCAGACCTGTTCTCCAGACCCTATCATAGGCTTTGCTGAAGTCGAACAGGGTCATTCCTGTCCGTAGCCTCTCCGACGACTGGAATCCGTCAGAGATGTGTTGTGATAGGCGGAGGCATTGGTCCACTGTGCTTCGATGTTGTTGTTGTTGTATGTATTGTTGTTGTTGTACTGTGTACTGCTGGTGTACTGTTTGGAGATTATGGCAGTTCTTAATAAATTTCTTAATTAAAAATTTTAAAAATATATTTTTCTTAATTCAGGAAAAATTTTTGAGAAAATATCAGTTCATATTTCAAACTTCAAAAAGAGAAAACCTGAATTTTGATTTAAAAAATCCATAACAATTAATTATTAAATTGTAAATAAAAAACATAATAATTTAAGTAAAAAAGTTTAAACTTTTGAATAAACTATTCTATATTTTACTTATAAAAACATATCTTATAATTACCAATATTATAATTATATTATAATAATTATATAATAATAATCATTATTATTATAGTTTTTGATTTCAGCTTGGCTTACTTGAGACTGTTGAGTGGAGAAGGAGACGAGGACATTGTCATTGACGGTGCCTTTGACTTTCTGCAACTGGCCATACAAGGGACAACTGACGTCAATCATGGAGTCAATCTAGTGGTGGTGGTAATGACAAAAGATCAGTCTAAGATTTTAAACTTCAAAAAAGATAAGATAGTTAGATTGAAAAAATTAGAGAAATTTATTAGGGTTAGGGTTAACTTTAAACTTTTAATTGAAAAATCTTTAGAATGAAATCATTTTGTAAATTTCCTTTTTCAACCTGTAAGGCATACAAGCCTTGGAGCAAGCACTTGTTGCTCTGGTGCAAATTGGCTGGAAGGCTGCACGAACCGATGTTCTTGAGGTCGCTCATGAGCCACTGGTCAAACACCAAGTTGCACAGAAGATCTAACGAGAGTCTGTCGTTTTGCTGAGTTGTAAGTGGTTAGTTGCATACGTAAATCTAATCAAGTTATGATAATAACGGAATTTTTATTTTATTTTGAAACGATTCTCAATTCTGAAATCATTCTCAATTTGCAATAAATTCAATTTTTTAAATCGAGAAACCTGGTGCTCTGAGCTGATCCAGTCCACACAGGCACTCAACCAATCTTCTGGAACGGTCAACTTCCATGTTGTTTTCAACCACTGCTTTACTCTTTCAACATCAGACATTTCATTTGTTTCTATCTCATGAATTTATGCCTTTAAATTTAAGCGGACTCAAGCAAAATTTGCCTTTAGTTTAACGAAGGAATGCGCGAAACTATTGTACTATTTTTTTTTTAGATTTCAAAAATGTCTAACATAGTTATTTCATTTTTTTTCTATTTATCCCACAAAGTTTTTTTTTCCCATTTATCAAAAAGCTGTCTTAATCCGAGCAAACGTCTGTTCTCATCTTAATCCATCATACTAACTCCGCCTCTGTTATTAATGGTATAAATGATTTTTTTTAATTCAAGTATAAATTTCTGAGCATAGATTGAATTCAAATTTTAAAATTCTTTCTTGATGATCCGATGAAGCAAATTTGTTTTTCCACAACACAATCAAAAATCTATTTTGCATTCAACGATTTGTAGATAACGTCGTTCAAAAAATCTTTCAAAAGTTTCGCCAAGTTTTTTCACAGTTTTATTAAAAAAATATATTGTGAATAATTTGGAAAAAACTAAATTCATAGTTTATATTAACTTCTTATCGTAAAATGATCGAGTGAATTGAAGCTGACTTCAAAAATGTCCGCTGTTTTCAGCACAGCATGTCGAAGAAGAAATTAGGTTTATATTGTTGCATATTGAAAATTCATTTGTGCTATAAAAAATTCCCGAACTACAACAGATACTATTTAATAATAATAAAACTTTCAGTATCGAAAAACTATTATTTATACATGAAAATCGTGCGTTGAACTATATTTACATTACGCAACCGCGATGCGCAAAACTTTTCTAAGATACAAAATACCTTTGAAAATATTCAAATTTTATCCTCCAAGACTGATCAACTTCCTATATTGAAACAATCTTCATGATGGAGGCATGAGGGACCAGCAACGTGGTTAAGGTCTGAAGCATGCTGAGTACCATTAACCAGCTTTTAAAACCAAGAAACCTCAAACTGGCGATGCGTCTACTGCTACCAGTTAACCTTAGTCTTTTGTTCATGTTTAAGAGCACTTGAAAAGGTGTTTCATAGGTCAGTTCTAGATTTTAAACAATGGGAAAAAAAGAATAAAATAAGAGAAGTTTTTTCGCCTATTGATGCTTTTGAAATTTTCAGATTTTGAAGGTCAAACCTTTATGAGAGTTTGGCACGTTGATTTGACTCATTTCTTTATTTTAATAGTTTCAGCAGATGTCTGAAGAACTTCCAACAACAAAATTTCAACAAATTAATCGAAAAAAAAATTTTAATTAGTTTTTTTGAATGTTAGAAAAATGTGGAAAGATCTTACGATACATTTTTGTTAATGCAAAACGAGAATGAAGATGAATAAGCTTTTGAAATTTTCTTTCACGCCATCACTCTCGACGTGTGGAGCGAATTATTTTTGGCTAAGTATCGTTCGTTTTTTGTGCGCCTCGAATACTCACTTTGGGGCTTTGCAAAAAAGATATAACATCGGTATATCTAATTATGACTAATTAAAATTATGACTAATTAAAATTATGACTAATTAAAATTATGACTTATATTATGGTTATTATTATTGTCAATATTCTTTTTTTATCAAGTCTCAATACCAGCTTGCAGACCAATACCCACTTTTCGAGCACTCCATTGAGTAAGTAAGGCACAACCCTAGCAGCAAACAAACACCATCAGACCACCATTCTACAACGATGCCTCATGAGAGTGGGCAGAAGAAGATGAAGAGGAAGAAGAAGACGACGAATCTGCCGTGGTGATGAGGCGCTGATAAAAATGGATCATGCGTGCGTACTGCTCCACGGTGATGCGCTCGTCAATGCCATGGATCCTGGCCGCGTCAAGCAGCTAGTGAAAGAAATTATTATTTATGATTTAATTTTTCAACTTTAATATTTTTAATTGGTTGAATTAATCGTTAAATAATATAAAATTTTTATTTAAAATAATTGAAGATGACCGAAAGTTCAAGGGGAGAAAATCTGTAGATGTCTTCGGCAATTTTGCTGAAGTGACGAGAATCGGTCATAGCAGTCATTAGAGCTAGGGATGCATGTCGATTAACATTGTAAGTCAGTTATGTGCTGAGTGGTCAATGAAACTCATGTTAGGTAGGTAATTGTGCGAAAAAATGAATATATAAATTTAAAAAAATAATAAATAAAAAGCAAGTTAATATATAAGTAGCTGGATAAACAAATAAACAATAAATAAAAATAATAATTTTTTTAAATTATATTAATTTTTAAAAAGCAGCTCTTACTCGGAGCCACAATGACTTCCTCCTCCGTCCAAATATCCTTTATCGTCTGCTTCAGCACCTGGTAACCACTGCATGACGAGGAGGAAGATGGCGACGAGCACGACGCTGATACGGGAGTTTGTGAGTGGACCAGGCTAATGTTGATCCTATCGTCGTTAAGCACTCTTTTGTCGTGTGCTATCACCTGCGTTTGTTTGATCTTTGGTTGTTTTGCTTATTTAATTTTTATTTCGATGGAATAATTTTTATTTCTTGAATATTTTATTTTCTGAAATAAGCATTCAAAACCGACATCTTTAATCGTATCCAAGGGATGAATGCGATGGTTGACGTGGGCTGTTGCTGAAGACGGTATTACATTGTCCTGTGGGATGGCTTGGAGTAAAAATACTGCATTTAAAGAATGATTAAACTGAAAACGAAAAAATTCTATGTTTTAATACTATATCATAAATATTAATATTATCACTGTTATTATCAGTATTATCAATAGTAGTAGTAGTAGTAGTAGTAGTAGTACAATACAATACCATACAAAAACGAATATTATTATAGTGGCATTAACCCCGTAGAGTTTCGAGTAGTAGTAGTAGTAGTAGTAGTAGTAGTAGTAGTAGTAGTAGTAGTAGTAGTAGTAGTGGTGGTAGTAGTAGTAGTAGTAGTAGTAGTAGTAGTAGTAGTAGTAGTAGTAGTAGTAGTAGTAGTAGTAGTAGTAGTAGTAGTAGTAGTAGTAGTAGTAGTAGTAGTAGTAGTAGTAGTAGTAGTAGTAGTAGTAGTAGTAGTAGTAGTAGTAGTAGTAGTAGTAGTAGTAGTAGTAGTAGTAGTAGTAGTAGTAGTAGTAGTAGTAGTAGTAGTAGTAGTAGTAGTAGTAATAGCAGTTGTTGTGGTAGTATTAAAAGTACCAGACCACATCAGAAAAACCTTAATTCCAGAATGGAACATAGTGATGGCTGTGGTGGTTCTTATCATGGCGTTTAACGCTAAGTTGTTTGATAGAAATCTGAAACGTTAGCGTAATATTTTTCGTATACAAATTTTCTAATTTTTATAAATTAAAATTAATTTCAATTAAAAAAAATTCATTTTTCAAATTAAATTTTTACTATATTTAGTTTCAACAATCATAAATTATCTTTGCTTTATTATTTTTGAATTAACACATGAGTTCACTTTTCAACGAAGTAAGAGAACCAAGAAATGTGACGATAAATCCACTTGAAGGGTATTGAGGCCTGTGGAAGGTAATTGACGAACAGTAATGGTATTTATCCAGTCACTTTGAAGCAATAATGGCGCTTCAAAAATAATATTTATTATTATTGATATTAATAGTGTTTAAATCATATTTATAAAAATTATTAATAGTAGTAATAATAATAAAAATACAATAATTTCTCAAATTATTGAATTAATTATTGAAGTATTTTTTGGAAATGCGCCATCTAGCGACTCACGTAGGTGGACAGTTCTCGGAACATATCCACTTCGGTACCACGTCCGAAGAAGCTCCTTTGAGGATTGGCAGATAACCTGGTACGGTTGTGGCTATGAATAAGTAACAGGAAAAATCTCTGGTGAGGGTTTGACAGCGAAAAATCTCAAAACCTTATTGTTCAGACAGTTGTTAGCAGAGCGCCTTAAGGTGCAATGCCACTTAGCTCAGACAAGACAGTCAACCGCCACAGAGGCGCTTACCTAGCAACGGCTGCAGCAAGGACAGTGAGTGCAGAAGAAGAACCAGGTGCTGATGAGTGTCCTCCCTGCATCTCAAGGTGCAGCTTCAGAGTGAGGTATCCCTTCTCAGCCACCCCCACACTGTGGGTGTCAACATTCGCCTCAGTTACTTAGTGATGATAAGATGAAGAAAAAGAAAAACCAATAATTTAACACTTGCAAAAATAATTAACAATATTTTTCAAATAAATCAGTTTATTGTTTAGGATTGACAATAAAATGAATCAATTTTCTGAATCATGGAAATAGCTTTCTCACTGAGCCACAGGAACCTTCAAGTAGGGAAACACTCCCCTAGCAAGCATCAAGCCTTCATCCAATAACCACTCCAGTCTTTTTCCTTCCATCAACTTGGCTGCTTCCTTTGCCCCTTCTAGACCCAAACACTAAAAAAGTTTGATTTATTTTCGTTATTTTGATTTCAATGTTGGAAAAATATAAATTTTAACTTTTTTTTCACATTTTTATCTCATAAAAACGTTTTGAGCACTTTTTTTTACCTCCTCATCATGTCCTAGGAATAGGTAAAAGCTCCTTTCAAATTTGAAATCATTTTTCAACAGGTTTTCAATTGCTTCTAGGATAGCCTGAAAACAGATATATGGAAGAAAAAATCACCAAAATATGCATAAAAAACGTTATAAATTCATGTTTTAATACCCACAAGATAAAAAACCAACAAAGGCATTGTGTTTGTTGTCGAGGGCGCCTCGTGCATAAATGATGTTGTTGTGGATGGAAGCTTCAAATGGATCATGTGTCCACTTCTGTGTGCCTACTGGAACAACATCCAAGTGTGCCATAAGCATGTATGGCACGTCATCACCATCACCAGTGATCTTGTAAAGTAGGCTGTAGTTACTGACTGTTCTCTTGTTCACTATTGGAGAGCTATGCAATAGTGGGTAACCTTTAAAAAATATTTTAGAGTTAGGTGTCTAATGAATCTATTTTTTGAATAATACAACTTACTTTTTTGGATATGTTGTTGCAGTAAAACAAATGCTGTTTTGTTATAGTTTCCGGGACCCCAGCAAATAGTTTTCAGTTTTAGAGCTTCTCTGAATCTTTCCAATGCTTCTTCGGATACGGAGGTGCTTATGGAGAAAGCACAGCTCAAAAGAATAAAAATAGCTAATTTTACGTGCTTATACATTTTACCCAATTCGTTTATAATATAGTAATATTCTCGAATGTTTTAAGAATAAAATAAACCGAAAATGAATAAATTATATGAATCAATAAATATAAATTATTTTTAAACAAGTACAGGTAAATGCTAAGACAAGGTTTCAGAAATGAGCCAATGAAACCAAACTTAGAATTGCTTTTTTTTAATTTCAAGACTATGAAAGAAATGTACCTTGATTTTTTGAAAATTCACTTTTTAGAAATTATTGTGAGAAGAGATTAAGTAAAAATGAATCTAATATGCTGTTATTAAAGAATGCGATTTATATTTTTTTGACTTATTTGTAACTATGAAATGTGTTAATCAAAAAATCAATTAATCAGAATATTATTTGAATTTTAAATTTCAAATGATTTTTTAAAATCAGAAATTTTGAATAAAACATGTATTTGAGTAATTTTATTTATAGTTGTTTTCTGGTTTTTTTTCAAGCCTAATAAAAATTTTGAGAGGTATTTTCTGAAATTATGTTTATGATCCACTGTAACAGTTCCAAAGCATCTTTTTCAAAAGCGGTTGTAGAAGTTGATATCATCAATAGCTGCTGATAAGCTCGCTTCTTTGCATTAGATAGATCAAGTACTCAAAAAATGGCTGTATGCATGATGAAGTAATAATGATGGTTAGTGATTATAAGATGAAAAAGAAAATAAAAAAATAACGAAAATGAAAAAGACGAGCAGAAAAACATGATGAAATAGAGAGACAAGAGGAGGAAAAAGAAAATGAAAAAAAAACAGTAAGAAAAGAAGAAGAAAGAGGAGAAAAAGAAAAAGAAAAAAAAATAGGGTGACAAAAAATTAAAGAAAAAAAGAAATCAGCAGTGGTGATGAGGGGTTTTTAGAAAGGATTTAAAAGTTTGTTTTGTTTTTTTTATTATTCATTTTTTTAATTTTTAAACAAAAAATACTTTTGAAAGAAATAAGGCAATACGAACATCTTGTGTCGGATCCAAAGAAACCATAGTTGGAGAGGCGGTTGCGGAGGATGATATTACAGGATGCCGAAGGGAAGGCTTGATGTACGAATGACTATGTCCACACTTGGAAGAAAAATAACTTCAGAATGATAAAATAAGTTCAGAAGTCTTGGATAGGCAAAACTTTTAGAATTTAACTTCTAAAAAAATACTTGAAATTTCTGTTTTATTTTTTGAGCTTTGAAAGAGACGAAAGTTGATGCGAATTTTTTAATTTTCTTTGAATACACTTGAAAAATTATTTTCAAAAGGAATTCAAAACGAAAAAAAATAGCATGCAATTTTTATTTGATAAATTTTTATAGTAAATAAATTTAAAATTAAAAAGTGAGTAATTCATAAAAAATATTTGAAAAAAATATTCAAAAACTCAATTAAAAACATAAATTAAAAAAATATATATAATTCTATAGGGTATAATTAATAATACTTTTTATTGTATTTGAAATCTACTGAAATTATAGAAAGTTTGGTATATCTTATCTTTTCAATTATTCCTATTAACTGCATACATGGCTGATGGTTATTGTAAATATTTGTAGAAAAGCTTATAAGAATATTTTAATCCGCTAAATTAAATACGTCTCAGCAAATATTAACCTTGCTACATCATAATTCTGGCCAAGCTAGAAAGTCACTTAACACCCAGAAATACCATGAATCGTTCAAGTACCACACTCTTGGCATACTTTATAGGCCATATTGAAGAAATCTACAAAAACCTTCGAAAATTGAGCCTATAATAAAACAAATAAGATATTATTAATAAAAAAATATAATTTTGATTTCACTAAACTCATGCACACAGGACAATAAAAATACTGGTCTTTTGGTAAAGGGTAACTTTACCCAGAGGTTCTTGAGTGTGAAAATGTGAAACATTTACGACCCTCCAAGCAAACTTCAGGGCGATTATTACGGCTCGAGACATAAATAACTAATAAAATAATAAAAGAGTCGTCCAAGTGAAATTATTAGCCCAGAATGAACTATAAAATAAAGCCAAAAAATGAAAGTATAAACGAAATAAAATTTTCAAATGTATAAAATTTTAAAATTTTTAAATTATAAAATGTATATTGAAGTGGCCTCGAAACTCTACGGGGTTATGCCACTACAATAATGTTCGTGTTTGTATTTTATTGTATTGTATTGTATTGTATTGTATTGTATTGTATTGTATTGTATTTTATTGTATTGTATTGTATTGTATTGTATTGTATTGTATTGTATTGTATTGTATTGTATTGTATTGTATTGTATTGTATTGTATTGTATTGTATTGTATTGTATTGTATTGTATTGTATTGTATTGTATTGTATTGTATTGTATTGTATTGTATTGTATTGTATTGTATTGTATTGTATTGTATTGTATTGTATTGTATTGTATTGTATTTTATTGTATTGTATTGTATTGTATTGTATTGTATTGTATTGTATTGTATTGTATTGTATTGTTTTGTATTGTATTGTATTGTATTGTATTGTATTGTATTGTATTGTATTGTATTGTATTGTATTGTATTGTATTGTATTGTATTATATTGTATTGTATTGTATTGTATTGTATTGTATTGTATGGTATTGTATTGTATTGTATTGAGATGCTATGAAAAACAAACAAATATTCTTCTAAATTTCTTCTCTAGCAGCGCAAAAATTTGCTACCCGTCTCAAGCATCAGCTTACATTTATTTTTTGTTTAAAATAAAACAAACCATCCGACAACTATGATGGGTGATTTTGAAATTCAGAAGTTCATTTTTGCTTTTTAATATTAAGTTGCAGACGTATATCTCTTGGAGGCATAATGCATGGAAAATTTTCATAAAATCTGGTTAGTGGTGTTACATTTTACTTTTCAATGAAATCATTCATTGTTATAATCCAATGGAGGAAGTGATTAGTTAGGATACAAGACATCTTATTCGATTTGAATTTTCATTGAAATAAAAGCAACGTAATTAGTTTAGGAGGCGCTGAGAAAAAATGAAAAGGAAAGTCAGATGAAATCAAAAGGAAAAGTTATGTGTTTTATTAGATTTTTTTGCTTAATCACATGTCTGCAATGGCAGTATTGTTCTAGTATTAAAACCTATTGAATCAGTTATTGCACGACGTAAATAACATTTTTAACAGTATTGAAAAGAATTGATCCACATTTAATACTAAACGATTGGTTGACCCTCATTCCACTTTTACTCATGTTAATCTTTTAATATACTTTATCAATGACCTCGCGCCAAATCTATTATAAACAAACACGCACACACATTTGATGCAGTTTTGTGTACAGATGTGCGTTAGGAGCTACATGCATTTTTGGAAGGATGTGTGTGTGTGTGTGTATGTGCGTGTGTGCGTGAACGTATTTGTGCGTGCGTGCTTGCGTATGCGTGTGGTTTGAGAAAAACGAAAAATATGATATAAATCAATTGAAAAACTTTAAAAATTTTATGTATGTTTAAAACTCAATTTGCCAAAGTGAAGTTTTATTCGAGATATTAAAGCAGAAGATATGATGGCGACTGCTCTTTTAACTTTTTGAAACGTCATTCTTGCCGTCCAACGAGCCAATGGCTGCGCTGTGAGGGCGGGGCTGCTATCATCAAAGTTGCATATGAAGAGTGGGTGGGGCGTGCAGCCATTTCAATATTGTGACTTTTTTGATTGCTAGCTTGGCTGCCTGAGTACGCGATAGGAATACTGTTTAGTTTTCCTTGTGATCTTTGCCATCAGCCATCCTTGTATGCAGTAATAACTCAAAAAAAACATACACACAAACGAATTGGTTTGCTTACCGATTACGACATCATCGAGCGAATGTTCGAAAATTTACAAAAAAGGATACGCCGAATGACAATTTTTTGAAAGTTGTGGATTTCAGAATCATTGAGTGTTGCCACAACAACCAAGGATTTCAAACTCGCATGACGTAGACCGACTTTCGGTAGGTGCTTGAAGCTGTGAGTGTTTGTTCTGCTGCTATAAACTTTACGAATTCAAGTGTTGTGTGTCTGCCTTTGGTCCTTTTCAAAAGTTCTCCTCGACACTTTGCTGTTCATTCGAGCTTATAACGATAAAGAATCCAACGTTGATTTGAGTAAATGAGCGTTAGAAATATTTGAAAAACCTCAATTCATTCCCATCGTCCTCCTTACAGTCACTCGAACTAGCACCATGGCAACGTCCAATGTGAACGAACAGCCATACAACTGCGAAACTTTCGCAACAACTTCGCCGCACCACCAAGAGCACCAACAACTCATGAACAGCATACTGTTCCAGCAACAACGACAGCAAGCCCTTCTACAACAGCAGCAACAACAACAACACCAGCAACAATCTCAACAAAACTTACTTCCTGACGACTACTATCGTCTTCCTCTCTCGGCTCCGAATTGCCTCACAGAACTCGGCTCGTCTTCTCCTTCATCCAACTACTCTTCCATCATCCAACCAAACATTTGGAAACAGGATATGCAGTTGCAACAACCAAGCCACCAACTCTATCACCAGAACCAAGCTTCCCACCACCACCTCCACACATCCTTCTGGCCTCTGCACCACCAGCACCCTTCGCAACAACACTCACCACTCACGCAGCAACACTCCACCAATCACTCCGCCACGCTTGACCATCTACAAATGTCATACGCTATGCTCAACAACAACAACGCCAACAACAACGCCAACGGTAACAACAACAGCCTTTCTTCTTCCAACGCATCTAATGTCTACGGTGCCTCGATGACTTCTTGGCGCTCTTCTCTGGGCGCCTTGGACGGCTCAGAGACGCTCATGGACTCTTCTAACGTAACGGGAGACATTCCTTCGGACGAAGAAGCTCCATCCAACTTCGACCTTGAACAGTTCGCCAAGCAGTTCAAACAGCGTCGAATCAAACTTGGATATACACAGGCCGATGTGGGCCTAGCTTTAGGCACTCTGTACGGAAATGTTTTTTCACAAACCACCATCTGTCGCTTCGAAGCTCTGCAGCTAAGCTTCAAAAACATGTGCAAGTTGAAACCTCTGGTGGAGAAATGGTTAGAGGAGGCCGACTCAACCACTGGTAGTCCTACCAACATTGACAAAATAGCGGCGCAGGGTAGAAAAAGGAAGAAACGAACTAGCATTGAAGTGACGGTCAAAGGGGCTCTGGAGAACAACTTTGTGAAGCAACCCAAGCCCAACGCCTCCGACATAGCACGCCTGTCGGAGGAGTTGCAGTTGGAGAAAGAGGTGGTGAGGGTGTGGTTCTGTAACAGACGCCAGAAAGAGAAACGGATGACTCCAGTGGTGCCTGATTCGATGGGTGGGGGAGAGATGATGATGGGGGGAGGGATGGGTATAGGAGAAGGTGAAGGGTCAAACAACAGCAGTCCAATGATGTGTGACCCCGCTTCGTCTGACCACTCAGATGCCGGCTCATCCGTCGGAGGATGTAACAAGCGGTATCTGTCTTCCCCCCTTCCTCCCCTCTCCCAACAATCCGTCATCAACAACAACCACAACATCGGGAACAGTGTTAACGATAATAATAATAATAATAATACTAATAATAACGTTAATAACAACAATAATAATAGTATTAATAATAATAACAACAATAATATCAATAACAGTAATAAAAGTAATACTAATATTATTAATAACAATAGTAATAGTAATAGTAATAATAGTAATAGTAATAATATAAATAATAATATAAATGAATCAAACAACGTGTCTTCAAACAACAACACTCCTCTCAACGTTGACACGAACAACAACACCATGTTATCAAACAACGCATACTTAAACCAACTCGCGTCCAGCAACTACAACAACGACAACAACAATGAAGATGCTGATGCTACCTTACTAGATAACCACCTCAACAGTCAGTACAACAACAGTATTAATAACAACAACAACAACAGTAACAACAACAATAACTCAAACAACATGAATAACACGGTAATTAATAATAACAACAGTAATGATAATAATAATAGTAACAATAACAACAACAATAATATTCAAAACAACAGCAATCAGCTCAACCCTCTTGATCCATCTACGTCACCACAGTTGGACACCACAGCTTCCATGCTGAATCTGCCTTCTTACTCTTCTCTCACCGACTATTCGCCATCTCTTCTCACGTCATCTCTCCATCATGTTCTCTACTCTAACTCCCACCATCAACCCTTTTTCCAACAAAATCCACAGTCCCAACAACACTTTTCGCAACAACATCAACAACAACAACAACATCAGCAGCAGCAACAGCAACAACAGCAACAACAACAAAATCAACAACAAAACCTCTCTTCCACCTCACCTCCTTCCACTTCTCTGCTTCTCTCAAATATGCAAAGGTCTCTTCACCACCAACTACAGTGCTATGCTGCCACCAATTAACAGTCGCCAATGTAAAGACAACCACTAATGATTTGTTTGATGTGTTTTTTGCTGCTTCAGAAACACCAACCAAGGTTTCAGTAGGCATTGGAACTTCCATCGTACAATAAGTTGTATTCCAAATCCTGCGCATGCGCCTATTTACTTTTAAACGGAGCGTATGATGATGG
>OX387254.1:1822814-1827814 GCA_947562095.1 Branchellion lobata
TTTGGTTAACAAGTTTAGGAGCTGATGGTTCAAGCCCTTGAGAACAACACACCGAAGACAAACCTCTGCTCCAGGTGGAAGGTTATAAGGTGACTCATGGAAAACGAAAAAACCTCTAATGTTTGTAAAGCCATTCCTACTTTGAGGCTAAATTAAAACATTTATCCAATTTGAATAACATTCTGAGACTTCGTCAAAAACATTCATATGGACAGACACACACCCCCCCCCCCCCCACACACACACACACACACACACACACACACACACACACACACACACACACACACACACACACACACAATCACACATACACTCAATGACACACAAGAGCATCAAGAACAGAGCGGAGTTGCCTATAAAGTCGTGAGTAGCGGGCACGTTTTAAATGATTATATGGCTGTAATCTGCGAAGAAGCGCTAACAAATGACCTGTTGGAACCTTTTAGCAGATTGAGAAGAGATTTCCACTCTTCCATGCATCCTCCATGCATCCTCCATGCATCCTTCATGCATCCTTCATACATCCTCCATGCATCCTTCATGCATCCTTCATGCATCCTCCATGCATCCTCCATGCATCCTCCATGCATCCTCCATGCATCCTCCATGCATCCTCCATGCATCCTCCATGCATCCTCCATGCATCCTCCATGCATCCTTCATGCATCCTCCATGCATCCTCCATGCATCCTTCATACATCCTCCATGCATCCTCCATGCATCCTCCATGCATCCTCCATGCATCCTCCATGCATCCTTCATGCATCCTCCATGCATCCTTCATGCATCCTCCATGCATCCTTCATGCATCCTCCATGCATCTTCCATGCATCCTTCATATACTTTTCTGCAAAACAGCATGATTGTTTCAGCGTCAAATTCAGGTCTAATGCGTCAGCAACCGCTGACCTTCTACTGACCAAACTCTGTAGTTCCAAAGGGCTACACCGTTGTTTCTGATGGATGGAAAGTGTCAAGTGCCTCTTCAAAGACCCACTGAGACATATTTCCATGAGCAGCAGAAGGGTCTGTCACCGTTTGGTGCCATCGATTCAGTGGTGGTGTGCACCAGCCGCAAGTGCAGGGATAGTTTCGTTGGAGTAACTTTCGCATTTTTATTCATTTTTATTGTTTTGTATCGCAGTGTATTGTCTTTTTTTGTATTGTACTCTAGTTTATTGTCTTTTTTTGTATTGTACTGTAGTGTATTGTGTTTTTTTGTTTTTTATTGTAGGGTTTTGTTTTTTTGTTTTTTATTGTGGTGTCTTGTTTTTTTATTTTTTATTGTAGTGTATTGTAATGTATTGTGTTTCTTGTTTTGTATTGTAGTGAATTGTTTTGTTTTGTGTTGTATTGTAAGTTATTGTTACTTTTTGTGTTGTTTTGTATTGTATTGTGTCGTTTTGTGTTGTATTGTATTGTATTGTGTCGTTTTGTGTTGTTTTGTATTGTATTGTGTCGTTTTGTGTTGTATTGTATTGTATTGTGTCGTTTTGTGTTTTATCGCAGTGCATTGTGTCGTTTTGTGTTGTATTGTATTGTATTGTGTCGTTTTGTGTTGTATTGTATTGTATTGTGTCGTTTTGTGTTGTATTGTATTGTATTGTGTCGTTTTGTGTTGTTTTGTATTGTATTGTGTCGTTTTGTGTTGTATTGTATTGTATTGTGTCTTTTTGTGTTGTATTGTATTGTATTGTGTCGTTTTGTGTTGTATTGTATTGTATTGTGTCGTTTTGTGTTATTTTGTATTATATTTATTTTTGAAGTTGTTTTTATATCCTAAACTAATATTATCCTCTATTGCTGCCTTGTGGTCTTGAAGATGTGCTCTGAAAAGCATTTAAATTTAATTTCGAGTTCACATCGTAGTTCAGGGCGTTCTTGGCAGTACTTCGGCGTTTCAATGCGTCACACATGTGTTTGTGTGTGTTGTTCTGTGAATTTTGTGCTTTTGTGTACGTGTGTGTGTGTGTGTGTGTGTGTGTGTGTGTGTGTGTGTGTGTGTGTGTGTGTGTGTGTGTGTGTGTGTGTGTGTGTGTGTGTGTGTGTGTGTGTGTGTGTGTGTGTGTGTGTGTGTGTGTGTGTGTGTGTGTGTGTGTGTGTTTGTTTGTTTGTGTGTGTGTGTGTGTATGTGTGTGTGTGTGTGTGTGTGTGTGTGTGTGTGTGTGTGTGTGTGTGTGTGTGTGTGTGTGTGTGTGTGTGTGTGTGTGTGTGTGTGTGTGTGTGTGTGTGTGTGTGTGTGTGTGTGTGTGTGTGTGTGTGTGTGTGTGTGTGTGTGTGTGTGTGTGTGTGTGTGTGTGTGTGTGTGTGTGTGTGTGTGTGTGTGTGTGTGTGTGTGTGTGTGTGTGTGTGTGTGTGTGTGTGTGTGTGTGTGTGTGTGTGTGTGTGTGTGTGTGTGTGTGTGTGTGTGTGTGTGTGTGTGTGTGTGTGTGTGTGTGTGTGTGTGTGTGTGTGTGTGTGTGTGTGTGTGTGTGTGTGTGTGTTTGTGGTTGTGTGTGATTATGTTGGATGTGTTGACTAATATCGTTATGTAGAGTTGTGTGTGCATGTTTGTATGCAGAATCGCGTGTGCACGCGTGTGTTGATAAGTAAGTGTGTGGATTTGTGTGTTTATGAACGTGTGTGTGGGTTGGTGGGGTTGTGTACATTCACAGGATGTTATTGGGTTCAGATTGCGTTAAAACGTGCCGAGCTGATTGCGAGTCATAATTGATATTCAGCAAGAGTGTAACATTAATTGTCGGTTCGGCAAGTCATTGCGAAGTATTGAAGGCTCATTGTTTGAGCCGAGGTGGTCGGCTTGTGTGATCTTTATTAACACTTCATGCCGTGGCTTGTTAGGCTTTATCTTTATTGTTTCGTGCTTGCCTTTTATTGCTTCTAAGCATGTTGGTTTAGAGATGGCCCGACCGTTTAACTTTTAAATGTGGTTGTAAGCACCTTTCAATGAAAATTTTAGACATTTTTAATTTAAATTATTCAAAATTTAAACCATTGAAACACCTTTAGTTATAGCAATGAGAAAATGATGGTGTTTGTATAGAAACAGATGGTCGAGGTATACTAAGAACCTAGACAAATTTGCTGGGAGAATGATGAAGACGGTGATTGAGTGTAGGAAGCGATGGCGGGTTCGTTTCAGTCGATTGTGTGAATCATGCCTTAACTAGCATACCATAGTACTGGTGATGGTTGTGATGATGGTGAGAAAGAGAGAGTGAAGGGTAAGGAGGATAAGAAATAAGAAAAGTAGGAGAAAGAAGGAAGGGAAAAAAAGAAAAAAAAGTGGAAAAGGAAGAAAAGAGATAAGAAAATTATGGAAATTGATGATAAAAACATGAAATTATGAGAAAAAACCTTATCAGTTTTGTGAATTTGAAACACGATTAAAATCATTTTAAATTGTTTTAGAAAACTAAAATTTTTATCTTGAAAGTTTTTGCATAAATATAATAAAGCGCTTGTAAATAAAATCCCGTCTAAGACAATGATTGAAAAAGAGAAAAATAATCAGACGATGAGCAAACTTAAAAAAAACGAAAAGTGAATAATGATAAGTAGAAGGCAACTGAAGAAGTTTATGAAACTCGAAAAAACTAGTGGTAGCCATAAATGCAGCGGAACACAATAAACTAGAAAGCCAAAAAAATAACTTGAAAATAAAATTTTTCAAATGATTTCAAAAAGTAACAAAAAAGGTGTCAAATGAAATAAACCGTTATGAAAAAAAAGCTTTAAAAAAGTTAAAAAACCAGCTATAAAAAACGATACAAAGAATTGTATATAACAAGTGTAAAAAGAGTTTAAAAAAGGTAATAGAGGAGAAGATAAAGCTCGTAACTTGTTTGATATGTGAGTCTCTGTGGCGACAGATAAACTTCAATTACTGACATCGTAGATAGTAACAAGGTATTCGAAGTAATAGCCTTTGAATGGAGCTAGCTGGAATATAGGAAAGGCGACGGCTTTGGTGGGTGTTGTGTGGTTTTTGGGGGGTGTTGTGTGGTATGTGAAGGGTGTTGTGTGGTTTGTGAGGGGTGTTGTGTGGTTTGTGAAGGGTGTTGTGTGGTTTGTGAGGGGTGTTTTGTGGTTTGGAGGGTGTTGTGTAATTTTTGAGGGTTTTTGGGTGGTTGTGTGATTCGTGAATTATTTCTTTGGTTTGTGGGAAAGTTAGTTGGATTATGGAAGGTAATGAGAATTCATATAACTTGTGGCGCTGTTAAGGAGCTTTCTTATGTGATTTCTGATTTTTTATGTGGGTGTTTCATGTGGATAGGATATATATAATCAGGTTTTCAAAATTGTTGTTTGTTTTGTGGATTATTAATTATTATTAATATTCTCAACTATTATTTTTAATTTTCATAAAATATAACAGTAGAGTTTCATATGAGAACACTGAATATGAATTATAGTGTTATTTATTTATTCATTTATCCATTCATTTCTTTTAAACCAAAAATAAATTTTCGTCAATTTTTTTGAATTATCAGCTCATATCTCTTCATTGCGAACTAGTGTTAACGCGAGTTGTCAATAATATCAAAAATAAACTTTTTGTGTTTCAGACACAACATTTTCGATTTCGTTTTTAGCTGGCATTTGAAGGGCATTCAAGGAAAACCTCCACTCACAAGCGTGTTGTCTCATAAACTGATGTTTGATTAAGAAGAGTGCTCTACAGCTGAGATAGGTGAAGCACAGGTAGTGCTACATCAGGTAGCAGTGATTATGCTAGGTTATGTTAATATTGTCTTTGGTATGTCTTTATGTGTGTGAGTGTTTGTGTGTTTGTTTGTGTGTGTGTTTGTGTGTGTGTTTGTGTGTGTGTGTTTGTGTGTGTGTGTTTGTGTGTGTGTGTGTGTGTGTGTGTGTGTGTGTGTGTGTGTGTGTGTGTGTGTGTGTGTGTGTGTGTGTGTGTGTGTGTGTGTGTGTGTGTGCGTGCGTGTGAGTGCTGTCAGAGCCTCAGGGCTAGTGGCGTCAACTAGAAGTAGAGA
>OX387254.1:1832814-1897814 GCA_947562095.1 Branchellion lobata
TGTGTGTGTGTGTGTGTGTGTGTGTGTGTGTGTGTGTGTGTGTGTGTGTGTGTGTGTGTGTGTGTGTGTGTGTGTGTGTGTGTGTGTGTGTGTGTGTGTGTGTGTGTGTGTGTGTGTGTGTGTGTGTGTGTGTGTGTGTGTGTGTGTGTGTGTGTGTGTGTGTGTGTGTGTGTGTGTGTGTGTGTGTGTGTGTGTGTGTGTGTGTGTGTGTGTGTGTGTGTGTGTGTGTGTGTGTGTGTGTGTGTGTGTGTGTGTGTGTGTGTGTGTGTGTGTGTGTGTGTGTGTGTGTGTGTGTGTGTGTGTGTGTGTGTGTGTGTGTGTGTGTGTGTGTGTGTGTGTGTGTGTGTGTGTGTGTGTGTGTGTGTGTGTGTGTGTGTGTGTGTGTGTGTGTGTGTGTGTGTGTGTGTGTGTGTGTGTGTGTGTGTGTGTGTGTGTGTGTGTGTGTGTGTGTGTGTGTGTGTGTGTGTGTGTGTGTGTCTGTGTGTGTGTGTGTGTGTGTGTGTGTGTTAGTGTATGTTTTTTTGTGGCGAAAGTCTTTTGTTATAAAAATGACTTCCATATTTTATGTGTTCTTTCATCACTTATATTATGTGTGTTTTTATTGTTAAGCTTATGCTTTCTTGTATGCCTTAGTATATGCGTGCTTGTATGCCTTAGTATATGCGTGCTTGTATGCCTTAGTATATGCGTGCTTGTATGCCTTAGAATATGCGTGCTTGTGTGCGCTAGAGTACGTGTGTTTTTGGTGTTTATATATATTTCATAGATGTAAGTTAGTAAGACTTTTGGAAGATGTTGTTGTGTGTCTTTGTTTGTTTTTTTTGTTGCCATTATTATTCTTTTGTTTGTATGTTTAGTTGTTGTTTTTGTTGTTGTTATTACAATTATTGCTGTTGTTGTTGTTGTTGTTGTTGTTGTTGTTGTTGTTGTTGTTGTTGTTGCTGTTATTGCTTTTGCCGATATTTTTATGTTATGTTTTGGCGGAGGACATTCAATGCGGCGAATAAAAACGATAAAAATATACAAGTGGCTGGAAGAGTGAGAATTTGATATTGAATTTAAACAATCGCTCGAAACTAACTTCTTTGTGTACGTGTGTATGTCTTTGAAGGTATGTCCAAGTGTCCGTGTAGATGTGTCTTGCTACGCATGGATGTGGACGCCGATTCTTCTAATTGTGGCTTTGTATACTACGGTGACATGGTTTGCATTCGCTTGAACACACACAGCATCTCCCCTACCGAGAACTTCGCCGTGAAACATAATATTTATTTGAAAAAACTAATTAATCAGCGACATTCGTCATTTTTCTTTCTAAAACCGGATGGCAACTTGACTGCAATGAACTATACATGCGTATCTACGTCGAACTATTCTCTTTATTGCTTCTGTTTATGATCTCCTCGACTTACGATGCATTGTTTCGATGTCACCATGTCGTAGATTGGGCTCTTGTGGCTGGTCATTCGATTGCGCGTATCTCGGTGTGAGTGACATCGTAAGACGAGGAAGAGAATAGGTAAGCTGACAAGAGTAAGGTAAAAAAAATAGAAAACGAAGCTGATTAAAATAAAAATTAAAAAGTTAAGAACAAATTTCAACTTTAGAGTGCTTATTAGTTCATTTCTTTCATTGAACTTCCATCCCGAAGGCTTATTCAACACTTCCACTACAGACATCGGCATCTCTACCAGCAAAGCCACTGCACCAGTAATATATAAAGAAAGATAAGGTGGCAGCCTCATGACTTATTAACAACAGTTCCACTAATTGGCGATGCCTTATTCCGCACACCGAGCCTCAAAATCCAATTGTGTGGTGGATTCTATATTTTATCAGCCCTTCCCGCGACGTCTAATTATATTTTCAGCCTAAAAAAATAAATGAAATGTCAAAAAAAAACCCAAAAAAGAGTGAAACACACACACACACACACACACACACTACACACACACACACACACACACACACACACACACACACACACACACACACACACACACACACACACACACACACACACACACACACCACACACACACACACACACACACACACACACACACACATCACACACACACACACACACACCACACACACACACACACACACACACACACACACACACACACACAACACACACACACACACACACACACACACACACACACACACACACACACAAACACCACACACACGACACACACACGCACACGCACACACACAGAATCATTGTCATGACCACAAGGCTGAAAAAACAAATTTAAAACTTTCAAAGCATCAAAATTCAAATTTCCAACAAAAACTCCAAAAATTCTTGAAAACTGCAGAACTCCAAAAAAACTCAAAAACTTCAAAACGTTAAAAAAGTCGTATTGAGACGTTGACGGCTGGATGAAGGTTGAAAGAGTTGATAGTTAAAGATTCGACGTTGAGAATGGCTATTGAAAAGTTTCAGCCACATCCATTAATACACCCTAATGACACTCTCACAAATAGCACGCTGCCATTCCTGCCAACGCCTACAATGACGGCTTTTTTATGACGGGAGGGTCCCTGCAGAAGGAAGTTTTATGGCTTTGATGCCTTTTTTCATTATAATGTTTCATTATTTCGACATCGCATGATTTATAACGACACTGATGAAGCACTGATACCCTGGCGATCGTATCATCGAACGAGTTTCAACTTACGATTGAAGTTTTTGAGGCTATACTCAAGTTTTAAATGGAATAAATTTCGATTTTATGGACCTAATTTTTTTTGTTTTTAAATATATTTCGCAACTTTGAAATCGTGACGAAAGCGAAGAACAAACGGATGATGGCCAGGTGGCCTTGCTGACCTGATTAATCGATTACTGAGCAGTCGGGGCATCGTTTGGCCTGTTAACAATTGCGCAGTTGACTGGTGAAAAAGTTCTTTAAAAGTTTCAAAAGCTTGAAAATCATGTTTGAAAATAAAATCAATCACAGAGAAATAAAATAAAAAACAAAAAAACAGACAGTAAGACAGGACTCAGTGAGACAAGCTGTTGAACACGCAGAAGTACAAAGAGGAGTACAAAGAAGAATCCAAAGAGAAGTAAAGAGAAGTACAAAAAGACGCACAACTAGGAGTACGAAGAGAGGTAAAAAGAGGAGTACAGAAAAGTACAGATTGATACAAAGGGGAGTACAAAGAGAGATACAAAGAGGAGTACAAAGAGAGATACAAAGAGGAGTACAGAGAAACACAAAGAGGAGTACAAAGAGAGATACAAAGAGGAGTACAGAGAGAGATACAAAGAGGAGTACAGAGAGAGATACAAAAAGGTGTACAAAGAGGGGTCAGCGGTGGTAGTCAGCGTGACGTGAATCACGCGTGAAGGGGTTGTGGGTAACTGTAAAGGGCTTTGATGTGTTTGAAGTGAGATGCCGATCCTAATAGTCCACCGCCATCCATCATCCCTCCCACCCCTCTCAACTTTTTCCAAATTTTTTTAAATATTAATTTCTTATTATTCATTTTTTTTGTTATTTTCATTTTTTTTCTTTTATCATTTTCACAATGGTTTTAGATCATTTTTATGTTGTTTTCTTTTCATTTATCAAACAATTTCAAATATGTTAACTTAGTTTTTATTAGTTTTCTATTCAAGTTTTTCTATTCAAGTTTTAAACAAAATATTTATTTTTCAATTTTTAATACATTTTTATTATATTATTTTTTTTATAAAAAGTTTTCTTTGCCAATTAAACTTTCTCCCTTTATGTTTATTCAAGGTCAAACAACATTAGCCACGAAAAGATTATAGTCCCACTATAAGCTGTTGGTATGCCATTCTCTGTCGTTCACAACACCTAATAAAGAATTATTCACCCACTCATGAAACACCTTGGATTAATGCCACTACAATAATATCCACAGCTGTGTTGTATTTTATTTATTATTTATTTATTTTTTGTTTGTTTTTTATATGAGTTTTCAGTGTATGCATTTCAATACAATACAAAACAATAAAAATACAAGTGTCATTATAGTTGCAGTAACGCCTGTATTGTGTTCACTTTTGTATTGTATCTTATTGTATTGTATTTTTAGCACCTCACCGGCCTACCTCGTTACATACTCATCTCCCGCTAATGAATCTTAATTGAAACGTGACAAGGCATTTCGAGACAATTACACCCTATTAGTTTAGGCTGTAAATTAATTTGCAACTTTCAAACATACCCACACTAGCTCTGTTCGTCTTTTCTAAAATACAAAATATTGTAATTTAAAAAAATAATTATTATTAGTAAGTGGCCTCGAAACTCTACGGGGTTAACGCCACTATAATAATATTCGTGTTTGTATTGTATTGTATTGTATTGTATTGTATTGTATTGTATTGTATTGTATTGTATTGTATTGTATTGTATTGTATTGTATTGTATTGTATTGTATTGTATTGTATTGTATTGTATTGTATTGTATTGTATTGTATTGTATTGTATTGTATTGTATTGTATTGTATTGTATTGTATTGTATTGTATTGTATTGTATTGTATTGTATTGTATTGTATTGTATTGTATTGTATTGTATTGTATTGTATTGTATTGTATTGTATTGTATTGTATTGTATTGTATTGTATTGTATTGTATTGTATTGTATTGTATTGTATTGTATTGTATTGGAAGTTCTTAACCTTGGTTGTTTCTTATTACAGGACATTTTGGTTTTGAAAAAAAAAGTTAAAAATTTTTTAAAATTAAATCAGAAGATTTTCCATCAAAATTTACCAATACTATAATTACATACTTTCATAATTTAAAAAAAATTGGACCCAGAGACGCTGTTCTTGTCTCAGAAATTTTTTTCAATAAATAAATAAATAATGATAATAATTATTATTATTATAAGAATACTATTAGCATTATGAAAACAAAATAAATAAATAAATAAATAAATAAATAAATAAATAAATAAATAAATTTGAAATCTTCCACATCCCAACTTTCACAATCTGTTGGCGAGATGCGAGAGTATCAACAAAGGATGGTGAAGAGTAGTGAGGATGACGGGAGTGAAGATGGTAGGAGTGGGTTAAATGGACCATGAAACACCCCCATTGATCGTTGGAGCGACCAGTGCTCGTATGGAACATCACACGTGCCTTGGAGGGGTTAATTATGGGAGTGTGTAAATATTTACTTTCGGCCCTTCAAAAAGATTTATAGTTCGGTTTTCCATTGAAGCAATTGATGGACACCCTGGTGGTTTACCTGGTTTGTGGTAAACTTTGATGGTTTGCTCGGTATGGAAGCATTGAGGGCCGCTAGCCATACAGCACTTTTACTCTACAACAGGAAGTTTGTGTCTTCAAATACTTCTATTAATAAAAATTATAATTAAAAGGTATAAGCATAAAATTATACAAATGTATGTATACAAACTATACAAATTTATGTATGCGAACTATACAAATTTATGTATACAAACTGTACAAATGTATGTATACAAACTATACAAATGTATGTATAAATAAAAGAATCAGACTGCAACATTTGAGTTACAACACGTTGTGTGGACGTGTTTGAGGAGACAACAAACGCTGTTTGTTCGAGAGATTTGAACAGAAGCTGCAACGGTTCAGTCAATGGTCCGTATTGCGCAACATTACGCAACTATTTTCACTTTCAAGCGTGGCTGGCTTACTTAGCATAGGAGGGGTGTTCATCTTTGGGGAACATGGTGTGATCGCTTGATGGGGGGAAAAGAATGGGAGGAGGATGAGAGGAAGAAGAATGGGAGAAGGATGAGAGAAGGATGTGAGAAGGATGAGAAGAGGATGTGAGAAGAATGAGAGGAGGAGGATGGGAGAAGGATGAGAGGATGATGTGAGAAGGATGAGAGGAGGATGGGAGAAGGATGAGAGGAGGATGGGAGAAGGATGAAAGGAGGAGGATGGGAGAAGGATGAGAGGAGGATGAGAGAAGGATGAGAGGAGGAGGATGGGAGAAGGATGAGAGGAGGATGGGAAAAGGATGAGAGGAGGAGGATGTGAGAAGGATGAGAGGAGGATGGGAGAAGGATGAGAGGAGGAAAACGGGAGAAGGATGAGAGGAGGATGTGTGAATGATGAGAGGAGGAGGATGGGAGAAGGATGAGAGGAGGAGGATGGGAGAAGGATGAGAGGAGGAGGATGGGAGAAGGATGAGAGGAGGAGGATGGGAGAAGGATGAGAGGAGGAGGATGGGAGAAGGATGAGAGGAGGAGGATGGGAGAAGGATGAAAGGAGGAGGATGGGAGAAGGATGAGAGGAGGAGGATGGGAGAAGGATGAGTAGAAGATGGGGATGGGGGAGAATTTGTAAAATTCAAAGGCCAGTCGGGCGAATGTTTGTTTGGATAGCTGACATTATAATTATAGGTTTCATGCTGCTTCTACCGTTGCTTATACTACTATCACCACCACTGCCACTTATGCAGTTGGAGCTATTACTACATCAACTGCTCATACTATTACTACCGCTACCTTTAATGATAAAAATGAAAAAAAACCAGATTAAATAATAAAAAAAACATAATAACAAAAATGTACCAATACCAATAACAACAATGGACCATTAACAGGGGAAACTAGCCGGTTCTATTACCAGTGGGGACGCAAGCAACATCGTCATAAAGAGTATTGACACCGTCATCAAGGCACAAAGGCAATAAGGAGGCAATGCGCATTGTGGTTGAAGGCAACTACAATCTAATTTCCTTGTCGAGCTTGCCTGCATGTAAGAATTAAGTCTGATTAATAGCGATAATTGCAAAAATAATAACGCACGCACAAGTGCATTGTTCGTGTGCACGCGTGCATGCCACAATCACCAAATAGCCCTAAGCCACTCACGCTGGCCTCTGCTCCCTCTACCCCCTCCTCACTCCTTCTCCCCTCTCCATCCCCCCTTCCATAATAAATTTTTTTTTCTATTTTTCCTTCTTCCTCCCTTCCTCTTCCCCATAGCCCCCTCCTCGTATCTTTTCATTTCGTTTTTCTTTCTTCCTTTATTTCTCTTCGTTTCATCTTTTCTTGTTTTTTTTGTCTCTTTTCTTCTTTGTTCTTTTTCGTTTTTTTTTGCCTTTTTCTTTTTGCCTTTTCTACTCCTTCTTGAAAGCATCAAATTTTTACATTGTGAAACCGACTGATAGTTACAAACTCCACGTTGACATTGCCATGTTGAACTTCCCACCACTACATTCCTCACAACCAGCTCCACTCATTCATTCTCATCTCATTCTCATCTGTGACTCAAAGGTCCTGGCGGGCTAAGGTCATTACATTTACATTTACAATAACATTCGTTGTACTCCATTGCATCCGGCCCCTTATCTCCTTCAAGACTATCTTCATTGCCTCTATGTGCATGGCTGAGTTTGATATGGTACCCAAACTGCCACACAACACCTTTGCAACCACTGTCAATCCTCTCACTGGCATTGTAACTTTGGGTTAAAGTCACTAAATTAGTAGTCGTATTTACGTCATACTCACCACCACTTCCACAGACCTTCACGAACGCTCTAAGAGAAAAAATCTGCTTTTGAAAATTTTAAATCAACAAAAGATTATTATTATTATTATTAATATTAATATTATTAATAATAATAATATTATTATTATTATTATTATTATTATTATTATTATTATTATTATTATTATTATTATTATTATTATTATTATTATTATTATTATTATTATTATTATTATTATTATTATTATTATTATTATTATTATTATTATTATTATTATTATTATTATTATTATTATTATTATTATTATTATTATTATTATTATTATTATCATTATTATTATTATTATTGTTATTATTATTATTATTTTTATTATTATTATTATTATTATTATTATTATTATTATTATTATTATTATTATTATTATTATTATTATTATTATTATTATTATTATTATTATTATTATTATTATTATTATTATTATTATTATTATTATTATTATTATTATTATTATTAATATTATTATTATTATTAATATTATTATTAATATTATTATTATTATTATTATTATTATTATTATTATTATTATTATTATTATTATTATTATTATTTTTATTATTGTTATTATTATTATTATTATTATTATTATTATTATTATTATTATTATTATTATTATTATTATTATTATTATTATTATTATTATTATTATTATTATTATTATTATTATTATTATTATTATTATTATTATTATTATTATTATTATTATTATTATTATTATTATTATTATTATTATTATTATTATTATTATTATTATTATTATTATTATTATTATTATTATTATTATTATTATTATTATTATTATTATTATTATTATTATTATTATTATTATTATTATTATTATTATTATTATTATAATAATTTTTTTTCATTAAGGAATTCAAGTTTTGACTTCCCACATTCTTCTTCCTCCTTCTTTCTTTGTTTCCAAGGTGCGGTGCAGGCGAGGAGCTCTTGATGACGATAAAGAACAGGCAATATAAACAAAATTGGACCTTTCAAAAGTCGATTGGAGTAACGAAGATGAACGTCCATAAACGATCAGACTAATGGAAGGATGGCAGGGCCGACTTGAACACACCACAGCGGTCTTTAACACCGACAACTTCGAAGAATGACTAATACTTCCTGTCTACAACGAAGAATTATTTTAAAAAATTATACTCACCTGAATTTTTTTTTTTTTTTTGGTTCATTATTTGTACTATGTTTATTTTTTTTGCCTTCGAAACTCAACGGGGTTAATGCCACTATAATAATATTCGTGTTTGTATTGTATTGTATTTGTAACTCAAATTGTTTTTGTAAACACGCTTGCCTTTGGCCTTCATTACTACAGCACCCGCTGAAACTCATTCGCACTCTTTGTGGACTTTTTTTCACTTCTGTAGCTACATCTCATCAATCTCCATCCATTGCAAGCCAATAACAGATAGAGTGCCAATGAAATGTCCGATAAATCAAACAGTCTTTCATTCCTCCCTCCACTCATCCCCTTCGTCACTTAATTTCGCTTTTTTTTGTTTGGCCTGTTCAGTTTTTTTGTTTTTTTATATTTTTCAGCTATTCAAATCTTCCCACCAACGTTATTATTCTCTCACAACCACCACTTAAATAACAATTTTCGAACTTCCAATTTTTTGCTGACAAGCAACCTCTATATCAATTGTTTGAACTGATTTTTTGATCTTTATTTTTTTTCAAAAACAATCTTCCACCCAGATACTTTTCTGGTGGAAATAACAACTTTTCAAAGCTTGTTTAAGCCGTGGTTGTCGAAGTTAATTGAAGACTGGTGGAATTATCGCTCCTAAATCCATTAAAGACTACCTTGTAATGAGTCTCGACTTTTGAATAGTCACCGAAGCGTTACCATTTTTTTTGATTCATTAAAACGCTCCAAAAACAGCGCAAAATTTTATTAAAAAACCCTCTTCATTTATCTCATTCTTATCCAACTTATTTTCCTACCTCATCCAAAATCTCAGCCATTCATTGCAACCTCCACGCCACAAATTACCAGCTGTACGACTGGGCTGTATGCTACGGCGTATTTGAGTGAAACAAAGAAGGGAACGTGACCAGAATACATTGACAAACTGCCTTCTCTAAGCTTCCAGCAACCTTCTACAATACTTTCCACTAGCACCTCGCTGCATTTTTTGGGAATTTTTTTTTCAAAGGCCATTGCCGAAAAACCATAAAGGGTCGAAAGCTTTCCAAAATTTTCGAGTTCATCAACTAAACTTCCAGCATCATTTTTTTTCACTATTCCTAAAGACCCATCAAACCTGCTGACTTTCCCTGCCTTATTCACTCCTCTAAGCCACAAACATTACTATTAATGTAGTTGTGTTTTCAGCACAACTCTTACACAAGAATACGCAAAAAGCAATTTACGTGATTCCGTTGCTTAGCAACGCTACCTGGCCTACGGACAGTTACCAAGGAAGTCAACGCCATTAGAGCTAGCGCATGGCCGCCAGAGCGTTGCGCATGTGCAGAAAGGCATGTCGCCACGTGATGTTAATGTCTGGTCCTGGGAGCTTTGTGATTGGTGGATTTGTTCACTTGATTGCTTAGCCACTGGGTGCTGATTTATTGCATGCACTCTTTCAATCACCAGATGAACTAATCAAGGTGGGCTTCTTCCCCTTCTGATGGCTCATGAAGTGTGGCTTCGTGTGGTTTGTTGCGTCTCGTGTGGCTTTTTGTGGTCTCGTGTGGCTTTTTGTGGTCTCGTGTGGCTTTTTGTGGTCTCGTGTGGCTTTTGTGGTCTTGCGTGGTTTGTTTTGGTTTTGCGTGGTTTGTTGTAGTCTCGTGTGGTTGGTTGTAGTCTTATGTGGATTTTTATGTTGTTATCTGTTTTTATGTGGTGGTGGTGTTTAGTTGTAGACCAATGTAACGGAGTGTGGTCAATGTGATTTAGTTTTTTGTGGTGGAGTGTGTTTGAGTTTAGTTGTATGTTGTAAATTACGGTTTCACATTTAGCGTTGTGGCAAAAGATAGCTAACGTGGTATGAAATGAAGTGTGATTTGCATGATGTGGCTGGGTGAAGACACTAGCTTGGCAGACTTCCATATTAAGCGCGCATGAAATAAATTAATAAAAACAAAAATTGAACTTAAGTTGTAATATTGAAAAAAATTGAAATCAGCTGTAGAAGTGTATTAAAGCTGACGAGAGTGTGAGAAAATGAAAAGTAACAGTGGTTAGAAATAGTGAAGAAAGAATGATGAGAAAGATGGAGAGAAGAGGATGGGTGAAAAATGAGAAAAATATTTTTTTGAGGGTAGATGAGGTTTAATACTGAGTAGTGAAAAGAAGGAAAAAGGATAGAGAGTGAGAGAGAAGGCGATGAAAGAAGAAGAGAAAAAAAATTATATTCGGAAGGAGTGGAAGTAGAGAGTCTAAGGTAAAAATGTGAAGGGATAGTGATGGAGGTTGGAGTAGTGAAAGGAAAGTAGAGAAAGGGGAGAGTGAAAGAAGGATGGAAGAAGGACAGGAAAAGAGGGTGAGAGTGGAAGATCGTTAAGATTGCTTCGATCAGAACCATTGGAAGCAGTAATGCAGGTGGATTAAAGCAGTTACAATCTGGATTACTGCCTCTGAGCTGGCTTAATATAACCCCGCTTGTGCTTGTCACCGCGCTGTTCCGTCATCGCTGCCTTCTGAAGCGCTAGATAAAGACCTAAGTAGAAAACAATAATATCAAATCTCCATTCAAATTTTCACAGTTATTCGTGAATAACTAAAAACAACTCTCGGATAAAATTATTTGACTTTTAAGTGAAACTCAATTTCAACTAAAACCTTACTTTGAACTTATTTCAAAACTGGCTCTTCCAATAAAACGCTTTCCATCATCAATTCTTCCACAGTGTTCAAACGTTGGAGCTCCAATCGACCTACGCCAAGCACGTTGGAACTGTCGATAGATGCTACCGATTTTCATTAAGATCTGATGGGTATCAGTCCGGAAATTTGAGTGATGGAAGCGTATTTAAAAGCTTCGCGTATGTTGTTGTAACCACCATGAAGCTGCCTTTATATTTATATTTCTCGAAACTGTTTTAATTACAATTAAAATTTTAATTATTATTTCAAAATTATGCTTCTCAAGTTTATTTTTTTCCGTTTTGTTTTAATTTAATTTTTTGATGTTTAAAAATTCTTCAAAATGACCAACCACACTTATCGAGTACACAAAAAAAAATTTCAAATCAAAATAAAAACCGCTCAAATTTTTTCCTGCTATTCACGCGAAGGTTTCGGAGACACGAATTTGTCATGGACTTTCATTCATCATAGCATTTCCTCCTCTGAGCATCGGTGCACGCTTCATTTATTGACACATTAATAACAAAGGCCCTAAAATATTCAAAATGTGTTTTATAAAAAAAAATTATAAACTTCAAAATAAAAATGTTTGAACAATTTTAAACGAAAATTAAAAAAATTTTTTTAATAAAATGTTTAAAAAAAATTTAAATAAATATTTTGAAATTGTTTCAAAAAGCTGTTTGATTTTTTAAAATATACGTCTGAGTTTTGAAATTCTATCTGATATTCAATTCGGCGTTACACTTTTTTTTTCTTGAAAAATAGAAAAATAATTAAGCCAGTAAATCATAATTGTTGAGTCTAATAAAAAACGGTTTTTGATAGCAATGAAAATGAAACTTCACAACTAATGAGAATAAATTTCCAAAGTTATAAAAAACCGTTTACAATGCCGACAAAAAAACAATAAAAAATGAATAAATTTTTTTTTGTGGGAGTATTTATTTCAAATTTGCAATGACGAGGCAAATGAGAAGGCATTAAAAAAGTAGGAAAGGATTTGAAGAGAATGCTCCAAGCATTGGGAGATTGCTGGAGTGATGGATGGATGAATGAGAGGATGGCGTTTGGATGGATGGTTGGAAGAATGCCTGGGAAATAGATGGAGAAATGGATTGATGGATGGTTGGACGGGTGGACTGATAGATATATAAGTAGACTGATGGATTGATGGATGAATAGATGGAGTGTGAGATAGGTAGATTGGTAAATGAAAGTACAGAGATATATACGGTTGAACGACTGAATGTATAAAGAAGGAGAAGAAAAAAATGAATGTATACAAGTTGGGTGGAAAAGGAATGAATGAAAGATTGACGGATAGAAAGATAATAAATGAATGAGTCGATGGATAGGTAGAAAAAAGGGAAAAAAGTGGACGAATGAAATGGATGGACGCAGTGAACGGACCAAATAAATGGAAGGATGGACGTAGAATGCAAATGAATGACATGGATTGATGGAGTGAATTGATGGAATGGATAGATAAAAAATGAAATAAATGAATGAGACTGATGGATGAAACGAATGGATGGATAGATGGATGGAACGAATGGATGGAACGGATGGATGGAACGGATGGATAGAACGGATGGATGGAACGGATGGATGGAACGGATGGATGGAACGGATGGATGGAACGGATGGATGGAACGGATGGATGGAACGGATGGATGGAACGGATGGATGGAACGGATGGATGGAACGGATGGATGGAACGGATGGATGGAACGGATGGATGGAACGGATGGATGGAACGGATGGATGGAACGGATGGATGGAACGGATGGATGGAACAGATGGATGGTCGGATGGAGAGGGTGGATGACTCGGCATTGCGTAACACGTGGACACTCGAACCTGCTGTCATCTCGAAGTTTTCTTCATCTCCCGCCACTGACCTGCTCCCTTTCATCTACCACTTCGTGTCTGCTCCTCCTCAAACTGACATCGACTTTTAATCCTTATTTTTCCAATAAATTAAGAAAAAACAAAAAAATTGATTTTTAAATAATTCTAGAAAAATATTTTTTTTAATAAGCAAAACTTCACTGACGTATTTGGTTACAAGAACAAAATAACAGATCAGCTGACTGTCTCTACAGCCCTCTCAGCGCCTGCTCTTTAACTCGCCATGATTGGCAGACCATCTGATCACGTGGTAGTGACGTCACTAATAATGATTTACGTTGTGGAAGATGGTTCCCCGGGGATTGTAACATGTGTTACGTGCTTCTCGTTTTTCGAGGAATGGAAATATATACGATATGAAGGAAGGTTCTAGTGTGGTTTGAAGGCAGGTTGTTGAAAGGTAAAATGATTGAAACTTGAAATAAAACAAAAACAAAACAAAAACAAAAATGGAAACAAAAACAAAAATTGAAAAATTAACAAAACAAGTGAGAGAAAAAAATGATGGAAAATAAAAGTCGAACTTGAAAGATGAAAGTGGCGAGAGACAACAGACGCAACAGAATTTCCACATCATCTCGTCATCCAAATTGACCATAATCCAAGAACAAAGAGCATGGAATTATGCCTACACTACTGCCTAATACGACTACAATGGAACGTCAATGATTCAATTACACCTCTTCTTCCTCCTCTTCTTCTTCCTCTTCCTTTTCCTCCTTCTCTTCTTCCTCTTCTTCCTCCTCTTCTTCTTTTTCTTCTCCCTTCTTCTCTTCTTCCTTCTCTTCTTCTTCCTCCTCCTCTTCTCCCTTTTTCTCTTCTTCCTTTTCCTCTTCTTCCTTTCCCTCTTCCTTTTCCTTTTCTTCCTTTCCTTTATTATTTTTTTCTTTCTTTACTTTTATTTTTTTTTCTCTTTTTCCACCCTCTGTCACTCTATCAACGCCATACTTTTTGGACGCAGTTTCGTGAAGTTTCGAATCTTTCAATAAACAAAAACATACAAAAGTAACAATAATAAAATAATACAAATAAAAAAATACTTACAAAAAATGAAGAAAAAAAACATGAGTAATAATAAATAAAAACAACCAAATTTAGTACAATCTTAGTTGTAACATACAGGCCTCACCATACAAATGGCGCTGACGGTAAGACATTGTGGTCAACTTCAACTCCTCCCTACTCCTTCAAACAACCAAACTCACTGCTAATTCATATGGTATTGGAAATGCAATAACTATAATCAAAATCACAAAAAAAAATTCTTTTGAAATTTATTTTACATTTCAATCCGGAATCCAATTCAAAATCTAACATTTTCACCTTCGCTCAACATTTTTTTGTGCCAATTTCAAGCGTTTTTCTGGAGTTTTTTCAACAAAGATGATAAAAAAAATATATAAAAAAATAAAAAAAACATTTTTCTGAGACTCTTTGCAACTATTTAATTCAAAACCATCTCCAAAATATCCATTGTCAAATGTTCTCGAACATCCGTTCTACAATCTTCCTTCCAATCCATTTCAAAATCATTTTCCAAAGCTTTCTGGCCTACCATTGTTAACTTCTTTTTCAAAATGCAATCATGTTCTCACAAGCGGACTGTGTTCGTGCCACAGGATAAATCACGTGGCGAGATGGGAGGCTGTTTGGTCGTCATGGAGACAGAGTTCCTTTCATGTGCCCCCAAACATCGCTTCAAAGCGTCCTTCGCTTTCATCTTCTTTCTTTTTGCTTCCAACGTTTCTTACTCTCGCCACTTTTAAACTTTTTGTTTTTTTTTCTTTTAATTTAAAATAGGAGGACAAAGAAATATCGTTTTTGTATGTTTTCGAAACTTTTACTCAATAATAAACGAATTAAAATAGAAATTATATTCAGATTATTTATTTTTTTCATGATTTTATCATCGATTTGAAAAGTTTTTAGGTGATCTTTTTTTTCCTCATAACACTCTTTTTTCAAAGAAAGCCTCATTAATTGTTTTCTAAGACAATAAATATATTTTGCACTTTTTTGAATAAAGTTTTAATAATTAAGAAAAATTTTTTTTTGAATTACCCGCCACCGCTTGAACTTTCATACGTCAAATCGTTCAAGAGGGTCAACCAGGCAAAAGAAACTCCAGAAATGATTTTTTTTCAAGTATTTTATTTGTTAATAGAAAAATAAAAAAATGTACATTATCCATATTGGAATGAAAAAAAAATAGGAAAAAATTTTAGATTAAAAATAATTATTGAAGTTGAAAATAAACAAAAATAAAAACTTGAGAATTAGAAAAAATTAATAAAGGAAAAAATAATAAATTAAAAAAAATAATAAATTAAAAAAAATAATAAATTAAAAAAATAATAAATTAAAAAAAAAAATAAATTGAAAAAAATAATAAATTAAAAAAATTGGTAAGTAAAAAAAGTTTACTAAAGTAAAAAATATTAATAAATAGTCTTGAGGCGGGAGTGGTTGGGAATAATATGAGCTCCTGTGGGAAGCAGACAACCTAATATGCTTTTTGCAGAGTCGCAAACGTGTTGTTGTGAAAATATTTTTGAAATTTTGTATCATTTTTCAACAAAAAAAAACATCATACGGAATGCTATCATTTATGTAGCTCCTGCCGACGTGTTCGGAATTTCAAGTGAGTTTAATTTTGTTTTTTTTTTCCGTTCTTCGAAAGGAAGTCAACTTGAGAACATTTCACAAACGCTCTGATGCAATGGGAAAAAGAAGTGAACAAAATTGAATAAGAAAATGGAGTAAAAAAAACAGGAACGGAATAAAAAAAATGATTCAAAAAAAACAAAAATGAAAAACGAAATAAAATCAGCAGCAATGCAAGGAAGATGATGCCTTATTAAGGCGCTGCCAGAAGCATGTGACGTCACACACGAACACCACGTGAGCAGGCAGGACCACCTGCGGAGCATTATTAAAAGAGCTGTCATGGCACAGTCGTTTTGTCGTCCGAATATTGCTCAGGTGTTGGTGAGAGTAATATTGCATGGTGTTGCAGCTGCTGGTGACGGTTGCTGTGGTGGTTGCTGTGGTGGTTGCTGTAGTGGTTGCTAGGGTGGTTGCTAGGGTGGTTGCTAGGGTGGTTGCTGCAGTGGTTGCTGTGGTAGTTGCTGTGGTGGTTGCTGTGGTGGTTGCTGTAGTGGTTGCGGTGGTGGTTGTGATGAGGGATAGGGAGGTGGTTGTAAAGGTTTTTAAGGCTAGGTTGGTTGCTATGGTAGTTGATTGGATGGTCGTCAAATTGGTTGTTGGAAGAAATTCAAAAGTTGTTTCAAGAATAAATTATCAAACTTCTGTTGAGTTCTTGGTAGAATTTGATAACAAAGTTGCTGATAAAGTTGGTAGAAAAACGGCGATAATTTATCCGACTAGTTGAAATGGTTTCATGGAAGTTGGAACTAACACACGCAATGTGGAGGGTTCTATTGTGGAACATCTTTCTTGGAAGGCCACTCACGGCGGGCTTCAGTGAAAAAGCATTAAGTTTCAATCAAATTCATTCTTAATTTCTAGTTTCCATTAAAGTGCCTCTCTCTGGACTTACGTATCTCTTCTATTGCAAACCCATTTGAAAGGCTTGTGGCGATCATACTAATGAATGCGTGGAGGAGTGATGGAGGAGTGATTGAGGAGTGATGGATGAGTGATGGAGGAGTGATGGAGGAGTGATGGAGGAGTGATGGAAGAGTGATGGAAGAGTGATGGAGGAGTGATGGAGGAGTGATGGAGGAGTGATGGAGGAGTGATGGAGGAGTGATGGAGAAGTGATGGAGGAGTGATGGAGGAGTGATGGAAGAGTGATAGAGGAGTGATGGAGGAGTGATGGAAGAGTGATAGAGGAGTGATGGAGGAGTGATGAAGAAGTGATGGAAGAATGATGGAGGAGTGATGGAGGAGAGATAGAAACAAGAAAGGAGATGATAGAGGAGCATACGAAAAGGAATTGAATAGAAGAAAAAAAACACATTTGGATATGGAATGCACTGGAGTAGAATACGCGGCCTCGTGCTTGTAAGGGAAATTACTGGGTTAGTTTTTGCAGAGTCACTTTTGGAGCTTGAGTGGGTGAATTTTTAATTGACGAATATTGAACATTTTTGAAGAGTTCAAGAATGAAATAGTTGAAGAAGTGGTTTCAATAAAAAGCTGAAAAAAAAAGGTAAAAAACAAAAGTGAAGTAAAATTTCAAAAAACTAGGATAACAATAAATAACCAAATAGAAACTGAAACAATGAAAAAAAATTAAAAAATTTTTGAATTCATCAAAGTATTGCGAAAGGTCAATTCTGAAGAGGCTCATAATTGGCAGGAGCTTTGCAAGTCCCCCAGGAAGTTACAATGCATTCGAGACCTAACACATGAGTCCTGCGTGTGTGTGCGCTTTCTTGTGTGTGTGTGTGTGTGTTTGTGTGTGTGTGTGTGTGTGTGTGTGTGTGTGTGTGTGTGTGTGTGTGTGTGTGTGTGTGTGTGTGTGTGTGTGCGTGTGTGTGTGTGTGTGTGTGTGTGTGTGTGTGTGTGTGTGTGTGTGTGTGTGTGTGTGTGTGTGTGTGTGTGTGTGTGTGTGTGTGTGTGTGTGTGTGTGTGTGTGTGTGTGTGTGTGTGTGTGTGTGTGTGTATGCATGCATGCATGTATGTAGATATATATATGTATGTGTACATATGTGTATGTATATATGTGTCTGAGTATGTGTGCGTAGTTTTGTATGGTGGCAATTCCATTAATTGCGTCTAGCTTCCATGATTTAGGGGTCTGCAATTAGGCGAGGGTCTTAGAAGTAATGCCTGGGCATTGAAGGCTTAGCGGCCCAAGACGTCAACTGCTTTGTTGAAGCTACCAAAAAAGCAGTTATTTTATTAACTGACCTATAAATTTGGCCAGCTGACCTCATTAGAAAGCGGGTCACGTGTGGACTAGCGAGCGCAGGGTGTTGTGAGATTAAAGCAACATCAACACAGCTTGTCTTTTGTCGCCATCATTGTAAGGTGCTATAGGGGGTGGTGTGGTGTAATGGAAGTGGTGTAGTGGCGGTGGTGTGATGGAGGTGGTGAAGTGGCGGTGGTAAAGTGGCGATGGTGAAGTGGCGGTGGTGAAGTGGCGGTGGTGGTGTGGAGCAATGGGTAGTTTAGAGAAAGAGGTGATAGTATAAAATGTAATGTTGATGGAGTAGTGTAGGAAGATGGTGTTGATGGGGCAGTGTAGGAAGGTGGAGTAGTAGTAGGAGTGTTGTACAAGTACTAGTAATATTAAAGTGACATTAACCCATGAGAGCTATGAGGCCACGTTGTAGTTATAATGGTATAGGAGGCGATATGAGGAGATGGCTGAGGGAAGGGGTGATACGACAAGGGGATATAAAAGATACAGGACACGTGGGAAGATACTGATAAAACTCCTACCACGGGGAAAGATGCTTTATTAAGCTTGAACTACAAAGACAACTTCATGTGGGAAAAGCACCGCAACACAAACAAGAATTTTTTCAAGATAAAATGCACCTCTATGTTTAACTTTTCTTCACTCCTTGCCGTGTAGGGTGACTCTTTTCTCGGACTCATAAAAGTCGCAATGATATTATAACCCATACATTACTATTCAAGTCACAGGTCGTGTTTACTCTTGGATTTTCTTGTTTGTTCAAACATCCATTCATATATTAGCTTCTTTTCCATCCTCCCTTTCATCACCACATCGGTCTACTTCGTGGCGAGTGTCGTAACGTCAGTACGGTTAGTTGGTTATGGTATGGGTGTAAAAAGTACTTTAATAGCATGGAACTTTGGAATGAGTCTATTCTTTTGTTTATCTGATTTATTTTTTGAGTTTTTGGATAATCCCAAAAACAATTTGAAATAACAAGCTCAAACTTACCACAACTCGCCACAACTCGCCACAACTCGCCACAACTTACCACAACTCGCCACAATTCGCCACAATTCGCCACAACTCGCCACAACTCGCCACAACTCGCCACAATTCGCCACAACTCGCCACAACTCGCCACAACTAACCACAACTCACCAAAACTAACCACAACTCACCACAACTATCCACTACCAAAGCATAGACCAGCTCGTCACCAAACACCACGCAAATTTTCCCAACGACAAAGTATGCCCATAAAGTGCATTCGACGATAAAGCAAATGCCATTAAGGTGGAAAAAGAAAGGAAAAAACACTTGGGAAGTACCAGCACCGGAGTGAGTCAAGTCATGCATGCAGCCGCCTACAATTCAATTTACTCGCTCTCAAATCCTCGCAAAATCTCTCCAATCTTATCTTCATAAATCTTGCCACGTATGTGCTTTCACTCCGCCATTTCTACAAACACGTTTCATTTGATTATGTGCACAGTTATGTGTATGTGTGTTTAACTGGTTGTGTGTTTGACTGTGTGTGTGTTTAACTGTGTGTGTGTGTGTTTATGTGCGTCCTAGTATATGCCTTTTGTATGTTTCGTTGAATAGTTTTGTTTTTGTGTGTGTAATATAGTTTCGTAAGTTTTTCAGTAGGAATACTTTTATTGGTTTGTGGCGAAAAGCTTTTGATACAACTGCAAACATTTTTTGCCCTAATTCAATTCATTATTTGTTTGGTCTGCAACATCAGACCACGTATGTCGAGTTGGTTAATTCATTTTTCGTTGCTTTTCCATACTTGAAATATTTTTTTTAAGAGAACTTATTAAAAGTATATCGAAAACAAAGAAAAGTTTAACTTTTTCTACAAAATCTAGTGAAAGTTAATGATCCAAGCTTTGAGTAAGGAGAAAACTGGCAAAAAGAATGTGTTTTTGAAGTTATTTCTATAACTCCAAAAACAAAAATAATATACACTTTTTAGCACGCCATTCTTGAAGAAGACAACCTCAGAAGCTGCACAACATCAAGAAGAACTCTTTTGTTCCTTTTTAATGGACCCGCCATTTTTAATTTCATAAAGGTGCATTCATTAATAATGCATTGAGTTCCTCGAAATTGAATTAAAGACTGTCGAGGGTTCGTTGGCGTTCTCCGCCGTCTTCATCGTCTTCGTCGTCGTCTTCGTCGTCATCTTCGTCGTCGTCTTCGTCGTCGTCTTCGTCGTCGTCTTGGTCGTCGTCGTCTTGGTCGTCATCATCTTGGTCGTCGTCGTCTTGGTCGTCGTCGTCTTGGTCGTCGTCGTCTTGGTCGTCGTCGTCTTGGTCGTCGTCGTCTTGGTCGTCGTTTTTGTCGTCGTCTTGGTCGGCATCGTTGCTTTGTGAGTTCTACGCCAGTTGCTTCAAGGGCTCTGTGCATCTTGCTTGTGAGTTTTTTCTCAATTTGCATCTGTGACTAACACTCCTAATGGTGAATGGTTACAAAAATAATAATGGAAAAAAAATATATATATATTTAAAAAGTATTAACATATTATCAAAGAACTCCACAAACTGGACTTATTAATAAAAAGAATTTAAAAAATTATTATTATTATTGTTATTATTTGTATATTTTAATATTTAATTAAATGCTTTAAATTTTGGTTTATGGTGGACTTTTCAGGGTTGAGTCTTAAGTAATGAAATTAATTTGCAAAAAATGATTAATATTAAAATATTTACACATTTTAAACATGACAAATCTCAGAGCTATCAAATTTCAAAATTGACACATTTCATAAAGATATTCTCTCGGACACTTGTTTATCGTAAAGGGAGTAGTGGGGGGGGGGGGGGGAGGAAGGAGCAGGCATGCAAGAGTGATAAAGATCTGCCTGGACAGTCTTCATAACAGATGCGCTCATGTAGCGTCAATTCATCGTCCAATTGGAAAGAAGGGCTGGAGATATTTATTCAAAAAGTTGAAACCTTTTTTGAATTTTAATCAAACAATAAATCTTTTTTTTTTCTTTTTTAGGTTCATGTTCGACGAAGTTGAATTTTTTTGTTTTATTTTGTAGATGATCTTTGGAGATAGCTTGAAGCATGGACGTCGCATATTTTTCAATTAAATTTTTGAGGCTGTAAATTGTACTGTTACTAATGTGACGCGTACAAAAAAATTGTTGACATCAAGTCGATAAAAACATTTATTTTTCAATTAAAACGCTTAAAACCAAAATGAAAAATGAAAAAATATATGAAAAATGTACTTTTTTTTCGAAATTAAAAAAAAAAACAATCAAAACTGGAAAGCTAGTCGGCGCTAAATGAGGAGTAAATGGGCGAATTGTAGAGTTGAGTGGACTACAATGCAGTTGATTGTCAGGCCACACAACCTCAATTACACCCTAACAAGCATGCCACCACGTCATCGTGACGTCATCATTTTCGCGTTATTTTCATCAATTTTTTACATTTTCTACAGTGTTTTCACTTTTTTATATTTTTGTAGTATTTTCACTTTTTTTCCTTTTTTCAACACTCTCTTTGCAGTTCATTCATGTTGACGCTTCTGAATAATTAAGCTTGTTTTGTAGATTTTATCTGCGTTTGCTTTCTTTTTCGAATGCTTTTCGACTTTTTCAACAAAAAAAATTTCAAGGAGAGTCACTCACTGGTTTATTTTATTGCAAATACAAATAAACAAGATGAAAAGTGAACTCACAATCGAAACTTAAAAAAACCTTATTGACAAAATCCAAAAAAAAAATAAATAAGCAGAAGCTACAAGGGATCGGTGCCAGCTGCCACCTCGCCCATAATAAGGAGGTTTGACTGGAAAGGTCTCTGGGAACAAACCATCAGTCCACTCATCCACCCCTGCGGCCTGGAAGCCCCAGAGCAGTTGGCGGGCGGAGTGAGTGGAGTGTTCAAGAAACCTTCTCGAAAAGTTCGGGTCTTGTCGACTGAGTGCATGGAACACGTTGTGAAGTCTGAAATAATAGACGTGAAAGTATCTTTGGCACAATACCTCAACCCTTCCTTCGCTTTCGAACTTGTTTTACTCTTAAACAAAAAATCTAAATTTTTCGTTTTGATTCTTCGTTCTTGAAGAAGCCCTTCAAAAACGTCTAGGGAGGGCGATGGAGTGAGGGGATCGGAGATGAGGGTGTAGAGGGGGATGTTGTTGGCAAAAGAACTGATCTCCTTGAGATGCTGTTGCTTCTCTGTGCTGCAGCAGTAGAGAGCTGCTGGGTCGATGAAGTGGGCCTCTGTGTTGAATATGTAGCCCCCTGTGGTATGAGGTGGTGTGGTGTGAGGTGGTGTGGTGTGAGGTGGTGTGGTATGAGGTGGTGTGGTGTGAGGTGGTGTGGTGTGAGGTGGTGTGGTGTGAGGTGGTGTGGTGTGAGGTGGTGTGGTGTGAGGTGGTGTGGTGTGGTGTGGTGTGAGGTGGTTGGTGTGGGGTGGTGTGTGGTGGTGTTAGGTGAGTGGTGTGGTGTAATATGGTTGGTATGAGGTGGTTTGGTATGGTGTGAGGTGGTGTAGTGTAGAATGATAGCGTAGGCTGTTGTCCAAGTTTTTGAGCAAGATCACAAACACTTCTCTCATTAACTCTGATAAAAAGATTTTTAAAATAATCTCGAAAATTGAACATTATTATACACACATGATATATTATCATGATGAAAATATGATAATAATAAAAAAAAGATAATCAAGTATTATCACATTCAACAAAGAATAAAGATATAATAATAATAATAATAATAATAATAATAATAATAATAATAATAATAAATAATAATAATAATAATAATAATAATAATAATAATAATAATAATAATAATAATAATAATAATAATGATATGGGAATTATTAAACTATAAATACAAGAGTTATAATGTCTCAGAGTTTCGTCCACTCACCAGCATCAAGCGCACACATGCCTCTGGGAGTGTCGATAATGGTGAAGTTGGTGCCGTCGTTGTTGACGAAGTTTTGTCTGTCGAACACCAGGTAGAGGTACCTGGTGTGGTGGCGTTTGTGTGTGGATGCTTCGAAGAATTTCACGTGGAGGTTGGAAGAATAAATTGGAGCTTATTGAACAATAAAGTCGGAAGTCAAAGGGAGATGTGTAATTCGCTTTGGGTTGTTGAAGTAAACCACTTGATTAATGGTGAAATAGTGATGTTTTATGATTAGAAATAGCATAAAGCTTGAAGCTGTAATGAAGGAACATCGCACACAAGTTGCTTGAGTTAATAAAAAAGTTATTTCACTCGAAAGATTGAAAAACAATTTTTTTGGAGTAATTGAATGAATTTTTAAGTGGCTAGTAGTGAATGAAGATACTTGAGAGTTTCAGAGAGGAAGAATGACTCCATGCGATTGTCGAGGTTGTGTTTGCGAGAGTCTTTCACCTAGCGAACGAAATAAAACTGAATTAAATATTCAATTCATTAATCTTATTTTACCTTACGCACCAGGAAGTGAATAAGGTTCATGAAAAAAATAATCTAACCAATCAATCATACCCTCCCTATGTCACCTTTCATTCCACCCTTCCTCATCACTCCACCCTCCCTCATCACTCCACCCTTCCTCATCATTCCACCCTCCCTCATTACTACATTTCACCCTTCTTCCTTTCTCCACCCTCTTTCCTCTGTCCACCCTCTTTCCTCACTCCATCCTCTTTCCTCACTCCATCCTCCACCCACTGTGGCGTATCCACAATCAGTCTTGCACGTGGACTCAATGGACTCGACAACATCAATGGCCATCGAAACCAACATTGGGTCTTGAGTGCTTCTGTACAGGTACCAGATACTCTCTATGAACTCTGTGGTGAGGTGATGATGGTTGTTGAGGTGGAAATGCGTGGTAAAGAGGTGTATAGCTGGAGAATGATGATGATGGCGAGTCTAAGGAAGGTAGTGGCAATGATGGGAAAGTAATGGCGGTAGTGAAGCTGTGGTGAAGGTGATGACGATGTGTGTGGTGGGAAAATAAGGAGGATTGAGATGCAAGAATGGTCATAGTGGTGTAATTTTGTAATGAAGGTGGTTGTTGTGATGATGAAAGAAAGATAGAAGCAGTTGAAAAGGATGGAAATGAATGAGTCAGCGTAGTGAAATTGTGTTGTCTTCAAGTGTTGAAAGTAGTTTTCAAGTGGAAAGCTAGAATGAGGATTTATAAAAACGTAAAAAAACAAAAAGCATCATCTACACATGTACAAAAAAGAAATTTAGTTGAAAAAAAAATTAAGATTTTTGAAAGATTTTTCACACCAACACAACCCCGTGCACAAGCAACTGACCAGGTCTCAGGGGGTAGCCTTCTCTGTTGGTGTGTGCCTCGTTCTTTGGAATGTTGTAGAACTCAGGAGTGAAGCCGTACTGTCTCCAGACCTGTGTGTGTGTGTGTGTGTGTGTGTGTGTGTGTGTGTGTGTGTGTGTGTGTGTGTGTGTGTGTGTGTGTGTGTGTGTGTGTGTGTGTGTGTGTGTTTGCGTGTGTGTGTATGTTGGACAGAGAAATATCACCTGGTGGTAGTTGAGAAGACTTCTCATGCCTGCATCGATATCACCCACCATGCTCTGTGGTGCCAGTTGATAATTTGTGACTTTGTGTCAATTGAAGAATAAAAATATAAAAAATAAAAAGAGTAAAAAATTAAGGATTAATAAAACTGACAATTAAATAAGCAAATGAGATAAGCCATATTATTTAATCCTAGAATGAAACGCTAAAGAAAGAAAGAAGTGGGAGCGCCTTAACAGGAGGATAAAGCCAATTCCTCAGCTCTCACAGCCACACTGGTCCACCGACTCGGGCGCTATACAATGAGATTGTTTTTCTCACCCCACCAACTTAAAAACCCACAAAAAGACAAACTTTGGCGCTGTATGACGAAACACATGAATCCCACCACACCACACAGACCCACCCACCAGCAAGCCAGGCCAGTATGCCTCGAGGGACTGGAAGAGTGGTTGAGTGATGGAGCCCTTGTCCATGTTGGCCCACAAGTACCAGTCATCCTTCCTCAGGTGCTTGTCCAGCGACGCCCTGTACTCTGTGGGAGGGTTGGCTGTTGTTGTTGGTGGTGGCGATGGAATTTTTATGGGTTTCCAAGCTGCTTGTCTTTGTGTTTCATGTATTATCAATATTATAAATAACAATAATAATAATAATATTATTATTATTAAATTTTATATAAATAATATTTTATTTGGAATAGGAACTTCATTCGAAATTATCTCCAATAATCCACACTTGACAAAAAGGCACAGAGGAGAGGAAGAAAAGAAGGGCACCAACGTTGGAACATGTGGAGGAGGTCTGGGTATGAAAACATGATGCCTCCTTTCACCAGGTACTCGAAGTACGAGTCGATGGCTGCGCCTATGCTGGCGTCCAAAGCCACCCACTTGCCTGTCACCACGTCGATGTGATTGCCTACCTGGTTTGTGGGGTGGTGGTGTTTGTGTGGCATGTAGTGTAGTGGTGTTTGTGTGGCTTGTGGGGTGTTGGTGAGTGGGCTGAGTGAAGATGTTTTTTTATGGTATTCATTGATTGCAGAAACGAAGTTGTTGAAATATTTGTTTAAACAAATAACAATGAAAAATGAAAAATTTGGTTTGGTAAATCAAAAATGCGTTGTATAGGGCTAGGCAGATCAATCATTAAGCTACAAAAACATGGAGCTGAAATTCTTAAAAATTCTACTTTCCATTGGCCTCCTTGCCACCCACCAATCCTATCTTAGAGCGGTGAGCCCACAAAGACTCAAGAGCCTTCAAGGCCTTTTGGAGGAAAACTTGTGAGCCTGTGAGTTGAGTGAGTGCTCCAAACTCCAATAGGAAAGTTCCTGTGGTGTAATTCATAGCGGTGGGCTCATTCAAATTTTTAAAATAATTTTGAGGAAATTTTAATAAAGATTAAAAAAAATAGCCTATTATTATTATTATTTATATACTCATATATTATATATATATATATACTCGAAATGATCAAAAACAGTTGCCCAAAGCCCTCCTCTTGCCAACAGCACTCACCAATGCAGGCTGTGCAGGTAATTGAAGTTTCTCCCTTTGGAACTCCATGCAACAGGTTTACTGTGCCATAGGGCATTCCCGTGGGAGTCTCAAAAGCTGGGGTGTTTTGTGTGAAATTGGCATAAGATTTTGAATTTTTTCATATATTGAATACAAAACTTTCAATAACTTGCTTTTTAATTTTTACTTTTCAAAAATTATTTTCTGTTGAAGTGTATGTAGGTATAAATATATGTTAAATCTGATTATCTGATCCAAAGCATCCACCAACCAGGCAGTAGCTTGAGGGCAACCTTTTCGACAAGTCTTAACAAAGGTCCTGAACAAGGCCAGCCCTGCTCCACCTCCATGCCAGCTCGCTTGGTCAACAAGTGAGCTGACAACAAACCTCCCACTACTGTGAAAGGTGAAAAAAAATGGGAAACGTTGTTTAGTTAATGTTGAAATTTGTTTACCTCTTATGTTTGTTTCAAAGACTGACACATTGAGATCTTTGTCGAAATCTAACGTTTTCAAAAGCAAATTCACAACCCTTCTGAATTCTGTGTGGTTGCCGAGTACCACCAGGGTGTCCAAAGAGTCAATCAATGTGAGGGAGTAACTGGAAACGAAGTGAAAATTTTGTTATTATAATTTTATAAAACATTTGCAAAATTTGTTTAAGACAATTATCAAAAATGAACAAAAATAATAAGTTTTTAAACTCATATATTAGACATTATCACCTTCCCCACGTATCTTCTCCCACACAAGAAAGAGGCTTGAGTTCGTCCAGAGGGTAGGCGTGCTGCAGGTAGCCATTGTATGCGTGGTCAAACATTTCTTTGACTTTATTTCTACGAACAAGATTAGTTTAATCATTGTTGAAACGTTCATGAAGTTTATGCTATTTTTTTTGAATACAGAAATAGATAAAAATTAAAATAGTAACCTGTAAAAATTGAAAATTTCATCGTCATGATAAATTGTTTCGGCGATTTTTATATTATATACAAAAAGAAAAATTAGTGTTGGAAATAAAAACGATGCGTACGGGACTTTAAACATAGTACTGAAAGAAAAACACCAAAGAAACTGTAATTAAATTTAGTTTTGTGTTTCTCTCCAAAGAACACCCCGGTTTGGTCTTTTTATGTTTTGTATACTTTTATTTTTTACATTTTGTCTACATATTTCATTGAATTCCCTATAACATTTGTTTACGTGGGTGGCGTTTATTGAAATAATAATGCAAATTCAATCTGATGTTGTGGCTTTTGAGCAGAAAAGTTTCTAAATTATGCATGAAACACATGGTGTCCAGGTCCATCACACCAAACTGGGAAATGCAACTAACAATTATGAAATTGATTTTTACAAATCTTTTTTTTTATTATTGTTTTGCCTATATTCTTATGGATAAAACTGAAAGGTGAGGTTTCAAAAGTGACGAAATCAATATAAAGTTTGATTATACAAAAAATAATTTGAAACATGAAAATTTTCAAATAAGCTAGATGTCTATTTTAGCAAACGAGAAAATGAAAAAAATCTTCAATCTTTCATACTTTCTGTTTTTTCATCATTTAAAAAAACCTATTTAAAAACATTATTTTTGAAATTTCATTAGATATTTTTCATAATTTCAAACATCGAAATTTGAACATTGTTTATAGCTATAGTACAAGCCCCCTACACGTCCAGATATGTCCAGTATGCGTGTATTCTATTGACCTACAACCCACTTACCCAGCGTGAGTATAAAAGATCGCAAGAACGAAAAGCTTTCATGATTTTTTCGTCATTTATTTTTTTAAATTCAATTTTAAAAACCTCACAGTAAAATTCTGTAAAAATCAAATACTCTACAGCTTTTCATTTTTCATATTTAGTGCAAGATGGTGAAACTTGTGTTCATTGTCATTTGCATGGCCATCCAAGCCTCTTCAAGCTTCAGTGACGAATTCTTTAAAGGTTTGTATTTCAATTCTTTTTCAAACTTTATTACAGTGCATATGAAAAATATATCATGTTAAACACAGTTTTTCAAAATTTGTTTTTGTTAGTTCTATGATATGCTATACAAAAATTAAACTTGGAGTTTTTAAATAATTATTTTTTTTCCTTCTACTCGTCTATACATCAAATTAAAATCATACACTTGTGTGTTTATGAAATACAATACAATACAATACAATAAAATACAATAAAATACAATACAATACAATACAATACAATACAATACAATACAATACAATACAAACACGAACAATAATATAGTGGCAATAACCCCGTAGAGTTTCGAGGCCATTCAAAACGTCTTATTAGCTAATGCAAACTTCATATAATTTAAAAGTGACTTTTCAAGGTTTCAAAAAACCCGTTTTAAAAAAAAGTCAAATAAAGAAATATTTTTTAAGAAAATATTTGAAATCCTGTTAAGACTGGCGCAAAAAACCGTGAAAAATTATTTGAAATTTTACTTGTGTTAACATTCCCACAAACGGCCTTAAACTATTAATGTTTTTTTTATCGTTTCAACTTCAAAAAAATAGTTTAAAAAATACTTTCTGGTTTGAATTTACGAGTAGAAAAGCATTTCGTTGTATTAAAAATAATTTTTTTAACTAAAAGTTCATCCAATTTAATAAAGAAAATGTATTAAAAATTTTATTAAAAAAAAGTAAAATTGTCAAACTTCGTTATGATTACATATTAATGCTTAGATTCTCTCAGGTCGTTTTAAGTTTCATTGGATATGTCAGACTAACCTACTCGTTTTCTTTGGCTCGTATGACAATGTGAATAATTATGAAAACCATTAAATATTCATACAGTTCAAAACCTTTTTATGCAGGTATATTTTTAATAGAAGTTTATTTGAAACACAATTTATGTTTTTAACTTATAGAAAAACATAAAAAACCGACTTATTATGTTCAAAATAAAGTCGGTGCCAAATTATGTTACATTAAACCCGATAGGCTTTTGAGAGAAAAAAAGGTTTACGAGCGCTCTTGAAATCAGCGCTGTATACAATTCTGTGATAAGATTGAAATAAATAAAATGAATTAGATTTATAGTTTTTATTAATATAATTTTGACAGCCGTTCTATGACTTGAAAATTATTTCAAAAACCATAAAATTTTAGTTAGCAGTAATTGAGAAATACTTCTGATGTTTTTAAAATTTCAAACCAGTATTTTCAGTCACAAACCTTCATAAAAAAACAGTCTTTTTAAAGTTTTATGTTTATTATTTCGTTACTTATATATGTTTAGAACAAAGAAAGGTTGTTCTTGTCCTTGGAACTTTCACTCAATAGACACGAACCTCAGACGCTACAAACGGTGTGGTTTTCTTTTGCCGCTAGCATCGGTATCAAAGAAGTAGCTTCACCCGTTTGGTGCCACCATGAGCTTCCCTATGAAAGCACAGCCACGTTAAAATACACAAGGAATGTCAACCAAGGTATTTCCACCACAGATGCAAGCTACAGAGGCGCTGAAGATGACTACCCTCAGCAGGACGCCATTGGGAGGTTTGTTAGAAGAAATACAATACAAACTCGAATATTATTATAGTGGCCTTAACCCCGTAGAGTTATGAGGCCACAGAAACAGACAAAGTTTTTTATACTTTTAAACTTGAAGGGATTTCACAATTTAAAATTTTAAATTGTTTTTTTTTTAATTCGGAAAATTCAACTCGCTGTAAAGGTGATTTGGCATTTAAAATTTTATGAAAGTAGCTCCTTTGGTGTTATTTCGGTCGGTTTTTTGGGCGTCAATACTTTTTTTATTTTCAAATTTCAATTCGAAAAAATGTACATGCTTCCAAAATCCACGAAACGTCTCAAATCCAATTACGGCCTCTATTGTTCTACCGAAAAGCTTATATACTTTTTCACACAACTTAGCGAGGCCTGGTAACCGAAATGACTCACAAAGTCATAACAACACTGTTTTGAACTCAACACGATTAAGACACCTCCAAAAACCAAAACTTCAAACGACCATAGAATGCTGGAGAAGGAAGCTGTGAAGAAGGAACGCTGTATTCCTGTATTCGAAACTCCAGATGTTCTCTCAAAAAGATTCATGAGGTATAGTTGTTTAGAATGCATTTTTAAATAATTTTAAAATTATTTAAAACATTTCTGAATCTTCTTTTCTCAATTTTTCGAGGTTCACGGACACTTTTCAGCGATCTTTCTTATTTTTTGAAACAAAAAACACTGGAAATCATTTTAACGCTTCAATGTTGATTTGTTCAAAAAAGCAATGGAACGTCTTTTGTCAATGCTTCATTATTTTTAGATTTTTTTTGAGACATTTCTTCAAAAATGCGCTTTATTTGAGGTATGTTCGGAAGACAATCTTGATCACGTTCACGACTTCCTAACTAGCTTTGTTCCAGTTTGCCCACATCTCCTTCATCATCATCTCCATCAGCATCATCTCCATCTCATCATCATCATCATCATCATCATCATCATCATCATCATCATCATCATCATCATCATCATCATCATCATCATCATCATCATCATCATCATCATCATCATCATCATCATCATCATCATCATCATCATCATCATCATCATCATCATCATCATCATCATCATCATCATCATCATCATCATCATCATCATCATCATCATCATCATCATCATCATCATCATCATCATCATCATCATCATCACCATCAATGCACCACACTTGTATTATAGGACCTTTGCAATGAAAAATGCCTCGATGTTGCCATGGCTCGAAAGGCACCAAACATTTTTATAATTGTCTCATTCCAGCTCACATTCTTTTGATGTATCTCCAAAAATATTTACATTAGTATTTATGAATAAAGTCATTCCATGTTTTTTTATCAAAGCCAAAATTAGGTTTTATTCATAAGCGCAAAAGTAAACTTAACTTTTATTGGACACAAACATTTTTCTTGTCCATGAAACTTTCAATCGATAAAAAAAATAATTAAATTAACCGGTTTGAAATTTTAACAAAAAAGCTATTCAGTTCGTTGCCTTGGAGCTTTACAATTGAATTTTTTAATAATATTTTTTCAATTTTTTTTTCTTCAACCATTGAAGGTTTGGCAAAAGAGGCAGAACAGATTTGGAAAAAAGATTTCTGCGTTTCGGCAGAGGTTTCATGAGGTTTGGCAGGAGAGGAACTCCTAGCTTCTGTCTGTAGTTTTAAGCTGGGAATGTTTGAGAGGGGGTGGTCGGGAAAATATGATGTACGTGGCTGTTGTTGCTGGGCGGTTGATGTTGTATGGATGTTATGTATAGTTGTTGTTGTGTGGTTGTTGTGCGGTTAATGTTGTGTGGTTGTCGTGTGGTTGTTGTGCGTGGTTTATCGTTTTGAACATCGTGAGTGTGGTTGTTGTCGTGAGTGTGTGTTGTTTTGTGTGGTTGTTGTTCAATGTTCGGTTGATTTTTGTGTGTGAAGAAAGTGAGGGAAAGTTGTATGACATGGTGTCGAAGACGAATGGTTGAGCAACAGTAACATATTATGGCTTTATTTAGCTTTAAAGCTGTGTTTTTAAAATACGCTTGTTGAAACTATTGATATTCAAATTTTTTGGATTTTTTCAATAAGTTGTATTTGTAATAAAAGTCAAAAATAAACGATTCGGCGTTTCAGTTGCTTGGCATGGCACTTGGCAGATTACCTTTATGAATAAGCATTGTTTATAATCGACAAAAAATCCATTGAAAATATAACAATAAATACTGCGCCAAAATGACAGCAATGGAAGGGTGGAAAGAATGAGGATGATGACGCTGCGATGAGTCATAAGGCTTTTGTTGTGCACTGCTTTGTTTCTCGCTTCGCTCCAACCATTGTGGTCGCTTTAGAAATAATTAGGAGTATGGAAGATGTTTCAATGGTGGAGTATATGTACTGTGTAGTTATATGCCTGTGTTTCTGATAAGCAAATATATAGAACAGTTGGGAGGTTTGACAAATAACTTGAGTTTTTTTCAAGGTGTGAGGTTCTAGCTGAGCAAAAATAAAAAAAGTAAAAAAAAATAAATTTAAAAAGAAAAAATAGATTATTTCTTTTCATCTTGTGGCTTATTGACAAGTCATGGAAGCGAGTCTGCTTCCATAGCGGAGTCTACATGAAGCAGGAAGGCAACTTCCTACGCAATGTGTGTCGTGAATGGATTAGCAAAATGCCTCGAGGCATGCTGAATATGCCTGTGAATATGAAATGCCAAATATATCAACATAAGCTCATAAAATATATAAAAAAAACCTCATAAACTCAGATTGTAAGATATGACTGTATATAAGTACACGTCATAGTTAATAGCTTTAATGACAGTAATGAGAGTGTTGGAAAATTTTGATTATTTATAGAAGAGACGCAAAGATGGCGATGCATTTTATGTTTTGTATGTTGTTTTTAACAAACCTGTCGTTTGGACTTGCTACGGAAAAGAGTTACTCCAAAGGTATGGTCCATGTTTCAAATTCTCAGGGCGCTTGAACAAAGGAAATAATACCGAACAAAAGTGTAGGCGATCGAAGGCATAAGGTGAAAGAATTATCGAGAGGAATGATTTAAAAACTAGCCCATAGACCTCCAATATAAAAGAATATATAAGTCTGAAAAGCTTGGACAACCCAAACCACCATCCAAACCACCACACAAACCACCACACAAACCACCATCCAAATCACCATCCAAACCACCATCCAAACCACCACACAAACCACCACACAAACCACCACACAAACCACCATCCAAACCACCACACAAACCACCACACAAACTACCATCCAAACCACCACACAAACCACCACACAAACCACCATCCAAATCTCCATCCAAACCACCACACAAACCACCATCCAAACCACCACACAAACCACCATCCAAGCCATTATCCAAACCACCACACAAACCACCATCCAAACAACCACACAAACCACCACAAACTTCCCAAACACAAGCTCCCACAAACTACGCCACCACAGTGTTCATGGCAGACGAATGTGAATGTTCAAGTCAGCACGGACTGCTACAGTGCAAGCCACAACTGCACCATCCCATTGACCCTTCCGGCCTCCTTGAAGCTTACACCTCCTCCAACGAAGGAGCCTTCTACTGTGAGTTTGTCCTACAAGCGAACATTCACGCGCTGGTGGTGGTACGACTTTTGGATCTCAACCTTCAAACTTCCCCCAACGCCTCCGATTGTCGCCTGAACCTCTTGCAGATCTTCGATGGGAAGGGCATCTCCAACTCGAAGAAAAAATTATTTGGTTGGTTTGGGAAGCTCGTAAGGAAGTGAATGAAACTCGAATATTTGAATAACAAAATTAATCCGTTGAAATGTAAACCGAATAGATCAATTTCATGTATAAATGGCCTCCAAACTTGTGTGGCCTTTAAACTCTACGGAGCTAATGCCACTATAATAATATTCGTATTTGTATGGTTTGAAGTTTTAATTTGAACAATCCGTCGCCTGGTTACGACTTTTGTTTCAAACCCTTGTCAGATTCATGTTCCGATGGCCTGTCCAAAGGAGTGGTGTTGTTGTCTTCCACTCAACACCTCACACTCTACTACCGACAAGTGAGCAAGCTGAAGCTGAGCAAGAAACCTTTCCAACTTCTCTACACTTTTGTTCGCATGAAAGACCGCAGTAAGAACATCAATAAATATTCAATTGTTTTTAAAACTTGTTATAACACTCGTCATTGTGAAGGATTTCATTGTAGTTTATTGCGTTTACGTATTTTATTGTTTTCTCATATTGTATTCTGTTGTATCTTTAAACCTAATTTAAAAAATAATAATTTAAGATTTAGAAAAATTATCTGATGAAGATGTTCTCCACCGGAAGGTTGTGCTAAGGAGGAGTTCGAATGCTTCAACAACTCTTTGTGTCTGCACAAGAGCCTCAAGTGCGATGGTGTGTCCAACTGTCCCGACCTTTCTGACGAGCAAGTCTGCCTTGCTTCGGGTTCGCGAGGTCTTTCAAAACCCTTCCTACTCTATATAAGCAACATTCATTTATAATTCTTCTGCAGTTTATATTACTTTAGAAACAAAAGTGGAATATTATATAAATACCTGTCCGATTGGATATTGATTTTATTTGGTTTTTGACTTGAGTATGTAATTAAAAAAATGTTTATCTTTCTACAGCCAATCCTGTTGTTGGAGTTTGTCTTGTGATGCTCGTGTTGGTGCTGTTGTTGCTTCTTCTTGCGGCCATATCAAGAACTTCACGGAAAAGAAAAAAAGTACCAGAAACCTCTTCAACAACTGAAGGTTTCGAAGTAGAGAGGGGAAGCACAAACACGGAAGTGGCACCCAAAGACGTCACTGTATCCAAATCTACAACAAACCTTTATGAAAACTGCCCTTCACAATCTCTTGACAAAACACCTCAAACTTCTCCGTCATTGTCCGTGGGTGTGAGGAAGAATCTGCTGCCAGTTCTGATCTTACGGCACTCTGAAGACGATCAAAACTTCTTGACCTTTTCAAGACGAAATAATCAAAAAATAAAGGTTTGTAATGACAAAAATTAAATTTACACAATTTTAGAAAAATTTAAATATAGATTTTGTGGAAATAAACTTATTTCAATAAGAAAGCAGTGTTATTTCAAGTCATTTCTTTACAAAAAAAATATTTTTATATTTAAAATATTTACTTGAAATAAAAAGTGGAAGTTAAATTCATTTGAACTCGTATTCGTGTGAAGGTGTTTGTGAGCCTGGAAAGTCTCTCGAGACAAGACGACGGCCTTGAAACCATCCACGAACAAACCTCTGCAACCAATTCACCCCAATCTCACCACCCTCCCCCTTACACATCCCTCTACCCGGCATAACCTCCCATCGAATGTGTGACCTTCCATGTTTTCTTTTTTTTGATGTTTTCATGATTGAGTTTGACAAGTTCTAATCTAATCTAATTTTATCTAATCTCATCTAATCTAATCTAATCTAATCTAATTTAATCAAATCAAAACAATTGTAACGCGCCCTTTAGCACTATGTCCGAAGGCGCTGCCATGAAAATATGTTGAGTTGCATATTTTATGACCGTTCATTGCTTTTTGAATTGATTTACTTTGCGTTCATTAAAAACAACAAACATATTTTTGCTTTATTATTGATGATTTGAATAACTAATTCACGTTTTAATCTAATCAAATCATTCGTATAGCGCTGATTACACTGTTCAAGAGCGCTCTGCTGCGAGCTGTTTAAACAAAAAAGTATTAAGTTTTTTTGAAATCTTTAACCATACAAACTTGTCATTTGAAAAAAAATAATTTTAAATAATAAAAGCATTGAAAAAAGCTATGGTTAAATTTTTTTGAAAAAATATCAACACCGTGTTTATGCATGTACGCATGTAAGTGAAACAAGGATATCAAAAAATTAATTAAAATTTTTAATCATAAAAAAACAAAAAATTAAAAATTAAAAATAAATGAGAAAAAACCAATAGAAAAAGACGAACAATGGAAATACAAAAAAAAAAATTTTTTTAACTATTCTGAAAAATAAAAGCAATGAAAAACGTGCATAATTAGTATTTAAAAAAACATGTAACAAAAAGATTAAATATATATTTGTTGTTCAACCATGGAGTTAACAAAGGGGGCAGCCATGAAGAAGGTGGCGAAGTAGGAGATGATGCCGAAGAAGATGGAGATAGGCAGGGCAGGCAGAGCTTTCTTGAACACAGACAACAACAACAGTGTGGAACACAGGCCCTGTGGTGGATGATGACTGGATTGGTTGTTGTTGCCGCTATTGTTGTCGTTATTTTTGTTGTTATTGCCGCTATTGTTGTCGTTGCTGTTATTTTTATTGTTGCTTGTGTTATTGTTTTTGTTGCTGTTATTATTGTAGTTGCTGCTGTTATTTTTGTTGTTGTTGCTGGTGACGTTATTGCTAGTATTATCATTGTTATTTTTATTGTTGGTGTTATTATTGTTGTTGTTGTTGTTGCTTTTCTCTGCGACTAGTATTAGTAGCGGGTGAGTAGGGTTTGGTGGTATAGATGAAGAAATACAAAATGAAGTTTGTGTACGGGACAGGTAAGAATACCAATGGAATTGAAGTGATTACAAACAATGCATAATTAATCATACATAAAACCAATTCAATCGGAGAATCATTGATTTTAACGGATTAATTAATTAATTAAAATGGAAAATGGTTTAAATGACCAATTAACAACTTATTTAATTTGATTTGAAGGAAGAGGGGGTATGCGAACGAGGAGAATGGTGATGAAGCACGAGATGATGGTGTTCCAGTCACCCGTTTGAGCCGCCTTGCCCGCCAGGATGCTGAAGAAGATAAAGTCTCCCAGGCCTAACTTGACGCCCGCTGTGGGGTGGTGGTTGTAAAGTGTGTGTGTGTGTGTGTGTGTGTGTGTGTGTGTGTGTGTGTGTGTGTGTGTGTGTGTGTGTGTGTGTATGTGTGCATGTGTGTGTGCATGTGTGTGCGCGCGAGTGGATTTTTCGCCTAAGTTGATTTCTTCGGCGTTTTTAAAAAGGTATATAGCATCGTTATGATTATCGCCGTTGTCATTACTACTACATTTTCATCAGTATCATTATACAATGAAATGATTCAACAAGAAAAAGACTCACTTTCGTCTTCTGTCTCGGTCATTCTTCTACTTATTCTTTTCCCTGTATTTTTGTGGAAGTTTAATAATGTTGGAGTGTATTCGAATATCCGTCGCTAGAAGCATTTACAAGTTAAAAGAGAAAAGAAACGAAAAGCGATGTAGAGTGATTCAGAGTAACGACCATTTCCACCCTTTTCCACCATCTATCACTTTCTACCAAGTCATTCTCCCATCTTCTTTCCCCAGCTTCATGCCACACACTCAACCGCTTACAAGCAATTGTAAGCTTTCAACGAGCAATTGTACGCCACTCAACCTTATACACCCCCCCCCCCCACTTTTTCCCCCCCATCCAACCTTCTCAATCTCATCCTCTCTCCCCAACCTCCTAAACCTCACCCCCCCCCCCACAACCATTGGCATCGTTGGAGCTGTTGTTGTCGTTGACGATTTGGACGTCGCACGTGTTGGCAGGAATGAGTGGAGCTGGAACTTGCTGGTTCACATCTTCCCCAGAATGAACCTTCAACCCATTCACTCCCTTGTCCCCTCCGTCTCCTGAGGGCCCAGGAGTCCCATTGAGGTTGTTGGAGGCGACGATTTGATTAGTCACAACTGCACTTTCTGCTCCCCTTTCAACCATTTGGAAAGTTCCTGTCGAAGAGGCTTCAGAGACCACTGCATTGGACTCTTCTTTTCCACCACTGCCACCTTCCTTGACGTCTTTTGGTGCGCTCACTCCTTCTAATACTTTTCCATCTCTTCCTCCATCTCCTCCTCCATCTCCTCCTCCATCTCCTCCTCCATCTCCTCCTCCATCCCCTTTCCCAGCTGCACTTTCTTGTTTAATTTCTTCATCTTCTTCCTCATCATCATCATCTTCAGACTTCTTGCCTCCTCCCACCGTCCAAGCCATTGTAGCTATTGAAAAGAATTTTAAAAGGCATATAAATAAAAAGATTTATAATTAAAAAAAAATGTTAAAAAAGGTTCTAGCAAACGGGCAAGACACATATAGAAGACGCAGAATGCAGCAACAATCACTGGAGGCACCCACTGGAGTAAATAAGAGCGGGAAAAATCGCCTCATTTCTATCTTGAGCCAGGTCCACGAGCTTCCTGAGAGGTCCCACAGGAGACAAAACCGCTACCAGGTCTGTGGAGAAAATAAAAAAAAGTGTCAAAAGACAAAACTCTACAAAGGTAGGCGCCTTTACTCATGAAAGAGAAACGCACCACACTGCATAGGCAGCGGCGGTTGATGCTACAAAGTCAAAGTGCTAAAGGCACGAGAAGCAAGCCTTAAACAACAAATAAGCACTAATTATTTGATTTGTATGAAAGTCTAGTTTATAAAATTCCAACTATGTTGTCTTCAATTTTCAGCATTTGCCGCGTTTTCATTGAAAAAATAATTTTCAATGAACCAAAATTTTCTGGGAAGAAAAAAAGAAAGTTGCTTCTGTAGAAGAAAAGAAATGGAAGTTAGGCGAGGCGCAAACCCCAAATGGAAACGCTGATGAGGAGGAGCCAAGTGGTCCATTCGGGCAGGTGTCTGATGAAGTTGGCTGCCATTAAGGCGGATGTGAGCAACAAACACGTCTGGTTGTGGATGTGTGGAATGCATATGGATGTGTGAGATGCACGTGGTTGTGGTTGAAGTGCTGGTTGTGAAGTTAGCCGCCGATTGCTTGAATGGGAGACTTGTGTTGAAGTTCAAGCAATTGAACTCAGCAATGGATTTGAGGTTAAGATTGAAATTTTAACGAAATATTCAATAGAAGCAACGTTGGATCCAACAACCATGCAATGAAAAAACACTGCATAACAACCTGCTGCACAAGCAAGGGTCCCTTCCAATGAATGGCCAGTATGCTGGCTATCAATACATTCCATACAATGAATATCAGAGTGAAGATGTCCATAATGACGTCATTTTGAATGATAACTTGACTGTGTGGTGGATGAGGGGAGGTTTTGTGGTGAGTAGAAAATGGTAAAAGTGAAATTACCGTTTAAGTGACATTACCAATAATTATTTTTGACCTATAATTAAATAAAAACGCCATTTCGGCAAAATAGGAAATTTTAGTAGTACAGTATGAAAGTTGAGCCAAAAACGAGAACAAGCATAGTAGTGGAAAAGAACAGCCATCCTCGTATGAACTGCAGTGGTGAGTTTAATATACAGGAAACAGTTTATTTTGAATTTTTCAAATATGATGGTCACCACAAAATGCACTTCAACAAACTTCCCCATCAAACAGATCATCTCCTCACTTTGTAACAGCGGTACTTGTAAAGGAGGAAGAGGGCGCATGTGAGAAGAACCACCATGCACATGAGGATGCCAGTGTTGGCAAGGGACTGCCAAAGCTTGGAGCTTGCACTGGCCTCATCATCTTGTTCAAATGGCGTGTAAGCTCTGATGGATAGTGGCATCAAGGTGGGAGATTGACGAATTAAAAATGTTAAAATAGAATAAATAATTAAATTTGAGTTGTAATGGATTTCCTTTTGAAGTTCTGCAAAAAAAAGCTGTAAAAAAAAAGTAAGAATGGGGCACACACAAGTTGATTCCCCTGGTGGCATAGTAAGTCAGAGACTTCAGCATGGCAATCACCAAGGCCATGCAAAGAGACACAGGCACAAAAATCATAATCACATGTTTGGCCCCGTATAACTGCTCTTCTTCAGAACTGTTATTCTTTGATTGATTGTCAGCTTGAGGTTGTTGTTGCTGCTGCTGCTGCTGTCGTTGTGATGGGTGATGAGAAACAAGTTAGCTAAATTGAAAAAAATATGAATTTTGTTTAATGTTTTATTTGATGTAAAGTTTTATATGACTCGAGAATTCGAGAACTGAAAGTTTGATCAATTTTTTGGAACGCACTAATTGCACAAAACTGCGGTATTTGCGAGTTTCATCAAAAACAAGTTCAGATTCAAAAGGAACAGATTCGCTCTTTTGTTTAATTTCTTCCATTTTAAGAAGATTCTTGGATGAGTTTTCAAATTCATCATCATGGTTCATTGCAGACGTTTGCAAACAAGCCATTGAGTTTGTTTCAAAAGCGGACTTTTCACAAGTTTCTAAATTATGTTAATATTCCTAGATCCACTTTTACACTATGAATTTAAAATTCTAGTTGGATGAAATCGAAAGATTCAAAAATGTTGAAAAACTATAAAAATTATTAAAATAAAATGAAAAAAACTGAAGAATTGTCAAATATTTAAATTTGATTGATTATACTAACTTTCCAACAATTTAGAAGTTTAACCAAATTTAAAATTTGAAAATTAAAAGGTTAACAAAAAATACTAAAATAAAATATTATTTCACAATTAAAGAGCAGATTAACTGATTAATTGATGAATACTTGAAAAAATAGTATGATTAATTTTTACTTCAAAATTGAACAATTTTAGAATTTTTACAAAATTTGTATGCAAGTATTTTAGATTTCATAACATAATAATCTTATAATTTATAACTTAATAAATTAACTGTTTAATCCCACAATTTAATTTATAACTTAGCAGTTATAAATCACAATTTAATTTTTTGAAAAAATAAAAACCTCTGGAGTTTCATCTTGTTTCACTTCAAACTCCACTTGGGAGTTTCCACTTGGATGTTCAAAGGCCCTATTGTCCATTGCACCTTTCAAAGGTTCCCTTTCACTTTCATCTTCTTCTGAAATAATGTTGGAAGCTGACATCGCAAATCTGTTTGGAATTCATTTTAGTGAAAATAAAAAAAAGTGAACTACTTTGAATGATTTAGCTTCGGAACTGATAACAAACTTCATATGACTGAGTGTTTTCAGTTCAGGCTACCCGTAAAGAAAAATGAATCAATACTAATCAATGACAACGAGTAGTTACTCACAATATGATGTTATATCTAGCTTGAATAGTGAAACTAAAAAAGTAACAAAAAATGTCCAAATTCAAATCTCTTCCCTTTAGTTTGTTTACGGATTTAAAATCAATTTTTTTTGCGGCGCAACATTAAATAAATTAACAGAATGAAATAAATTCGAATTTTCACATGTGATCAATAAATTTTTTATTTAATTTATCATAAAATAAATAATTGAATTTTTTCCATTATGTTTGGATTTCAAGCTTTTCTTACAACTCAAATAGGATAATTTTTATTGAATGTCAAAATTAACAAACTTGTGAATGTACGATTGAGAGATGGAAAATTTAAAAATGCCAGATTCTTATTCTGATCCTATCTATTGACAAAATTCAGATTTATGCCGCATGTCGATGCAATCATAACATATATGTAGATTTGCTTGCCTTTCTGAGCCACTATAAAAGGAAGAGAACGATGCGTTTAGTCATTTTGTTTTCACGGGCGTTGACGCGTCTGCTTTGTTGAAGACTCTTTTACTATTACTTAGGAATGGTGAAAGCAATAGTTTGAATGTGTCAGCAAAATATTAAATCTGGATTCCAATACTAAAAGACGAGAGCAGGATTTTTTGAATAAATTTTGTTTATTCTCTTGCTTTATAGGTGGCTCGAACAAACCACCACATCAAAGGTGTAAAGGCAAAATAGGCAATAACATAAAAGCACCAAAGGAATCGGATACGAAACAGCTGGAAAACAAATTTTCGTGCACGTACGAAGACCTTCACGGCCGAATAAATAATTTGAACAACAAAAAGCACAAGCCTTATTCGAACTTCGATACCAACAAAAAAAATGTTATAACAAAAAGTATGAAAGAAAAAGAAGAGGAGGAAGAAGACGAGGATGGTGGAGAAAAGGCGATGATGATGAGGCGGTTAATTAAGAGTGAGAGTCCCACACCCCCGCTTGGTGAGTTAGACAACGAAGTGAACGAACGTCTGCAGAGCAACATTGACTTTCAGATCTCAGATGCCACTTTTTCCAGCACCACTGCTGCCTCACACCCTCCCATCAATATCTTCAACTCCTCCGCCAAGAACGATACTATGCAAGAAGCTACAAGCACTGATCAGTTGAAGACCGCCTCAAAGCTGAAGACACTGCGACAACGTTTGTGTACCTCCAGTGAGACAGTCAAACACAGCACCAAGTACAAAGCCCTGGGCTACAAGGTGCTTGATGGAAGCGTCAGTCTGCCAAGGAGTCAGGCTCTTAAGGTCTCCCGAGGTGCAATGATCTTGTCGGACTACAGTCCAGGGGCTGAAAAGCCTTATAGACCCATTGGTACAGACAAACACGGCTCAACTCTCGCCTCGGACCAAACGCAAACATGGTACGAGGTGCATAGCATTTGCACCAAAGAATCAGACATTGATACCTTTTACAACCCTTCTACACACGAAAATACACAACGAAAGTGCTATAACGACCAGTCCACCATATCAGCATTCAATCCAACAGACAGCAGCCTGCCTTTCCAGGTCCCAACGTCTCTACAAGAACACTCCGGGTGTTCGACACACAACACAAACGCTCTCAACCACACAGTGGGCTGCTTTGAACACCCCATCAATCCTTTCAGGACTCCCACCAACCCTTGTCTCAACAGGAGAAGCAACAGCATCAGCTATAAAGACCTTCACGGGCCTCCGAACCATTCAACAACAAGTCACAAACTCTTGCGCAATGGTAATCAATATAACCATTTCAAGGGCTTCACAAAGGACGTTAATTTATTGAAAAGTACCAAGACTTACACCGAAGATCATCTTTTGCATTCACAAAATACAAACAGCAAACAAACATTCGTGAACACGCCAAACAACGCCATTGCGAACGACGCCCATTTCGACTGTGTGGGGAATAAAAGACAGTCTAACAAGAAAATTTATTACACCACCATTAATTCAGACGGTATCAACACAACCTATCTCTCTTCGCATAACCACACAAACAACAACGAAAACAACAAAAGCATTAGCAACAACCACAGTAACAAGCAATTCAACAGAAGCAACAATAGAAACATTTACAACAACAAAATCCACAACGACAACAATACGAACAATGAAAACGCACTCAAAAGCAATAAAACAAACAGCGACTACGTTAACACAAAAAAACTTTTCAACAACACACAAACACACACCAACTACATACAAACACATCCCAACAACACACAAACAAACCTCAACAACCCACAAACACACCCCAACAACACACAAACACACATCAACAACCCACAAACACACCCCAACAACACACAAACACACATCAACAACCCACAAACACACCTCAACAACACACACAGCAACAACACACGAAATAGCAACAACACATCAAGCATTATAACTTCCACAAACTCACCTTTGGTCTTTGGTGAGTCAGACGTCCCTAAGACCAGTTGGCCTCAAGGTATCACTTACATTTGTTTTCTTTATTTTATTTTTCGAATTTATTTCCATTTTTTATTTTTTGTTTTTATACTTACGTTTAGTTTTAAATTTATTTTTCATTCTGAACTTATTATTATTATTATTATTATTGTTATTATTATTATTATTTTATTATTATTATTATTATTATTATTATTATTATTATTATTATTATTATTATTATTATTATTATTATTATTATTATTATTATTATTATTATTATTATTATTATTATTATGCTTTTGTTTTTTTTTTCATTTTTTCACGTTTTTTAAATTTTTTGATCAATTTTTTTGACGGTAAACTTCGTTTTGTTTCAAGTCAAAAATCTTATCATTCTTTGTTTATCAGTTTTTTAGACGGCATAATCTCTTGTTTGTTTATATTTTTTTCTTTGTTTCCAGTATCTGTTTTCTTTGTTTCCTGTATCTGTTTTCTTTGTTTTTAGACCTTTTATGTTATAACCAGTATAAGTTCTTTATTTCCTTTTTTATTTCAAAAGAAGCAGATCGGATCATCTATTTAATTTCGCGAGTTCGAGATAAAGTTATATTAATATGTTTGTCCTTGGAACTTTCGCCACATTTTCGAACAATTTATTAAGCGCTAATGCAGTTAGTAACCACTTAATCCACTCTTTTATAGGCCCGCTTCAACGTTTCATTGCACGAAGCGACATTGCGAATTAATGAACCATCACACCCTTTTATTCGTTGCAGAGAAAAATTCCAAAGCTGTTCCACATTTACAACGGCTTCAGCATCTTTCACCACAAATCCTTTTCAACGAAGTGACGCCTCCATCAAGTCTTTTCCACCTCCCTCCTCTTTCTCATCCTCCTCCTCTTTCATCATCGCTTTATCTTTCCACTTCACCTCTATCTCCATCATCATCTTCAGCCTTGTCATCGCCACAATCTTTCTGTTCACCATCCATCTCATGCTCTTCTTTCCTACCCTCATCATCGTCACCATCAACCATCAACCTCCCGGCCTACTTCAACACATGCCTCCACCACGCCTCTGTCGACGCCATAAACTGTGCAAACTCTCCCACAGACGAATTCGCTAGCAAGTATAACGCCAAAAATAACAACGTTGTCGCCTCCGATGGCTCCATTGACATGGCTCACAGCGATAGTAATGTCGAAAATGAAGTTGAAAAAATGTTTTGTAAAAAGTTGAAGGCTTATGCTTACAAAAACCAAAAGACCTTTTATAGTTCTTGCGCCGACGGTGCTGATGGCTTCGATAACGGGTTTGTTAACAGCGACTATGTTGAAAGTGTTGGGAAGTTCTTTCAAAACAACAACAAAAACAACAACAACTCTGACGAAGATGCAAGCTGCCAGTCGCCGTGTCAACAACAACAACAACAACAACATCAACAAAAGCAACAGCACCACCACCATTCCCAACAACAACAACAACAACAACAACAACAACAACAACAACAACAACAACAACAGACAAACTTGTGGTTCTTCCATCAGAGACAACAACAGGGCACTTGCTGTGCACAGAAACGATGTACAAACAGGGAGAGTCCAATGATGAAACAAGGCCTCTCCAGTTCCTACAAGAGCTTGGACGACTTGGATGTTAGTGTACGTGTTTGTGATACAGGCAACAACACAATAGCTTATCAAAGGAACTTTGAAAACCACACGAACAACAAAAAAAACAAAAAGAAAAGTTCACAGCGCGAACACGAACTCAAGTTGAAGAACGGAGATGGAATAAGGTGTTGTTTGTATTTGTTGTTCATGTTCGTTGTAGCATTATTATGACACTTTCAGTCTTTGTTTGTTTCCTGTGAAAAATAATGATAAATAAGGGAAATGACTGATAGAAGAATCTTGTGAGGAACTACCCAAGGCACCATGCCTGCATACAAGCCCAATATTTCAACGGAGTGGTGTTATTACACTTCATAAGTTGGAAATACTGAATGCTAAGACCTTCCACTCGTGTTTAATTATCTCTCCCTGGCGCTCCATGCATTGAGGAGAATGACTTTATCATCATTCTAGACGGAGAATTGAGTGCTTTTGGCTATTAAACTTCAGTCCACTTGCGCCAAATGTTGAGAAATCTTTATAAAGCTGAACTCGCTCGACAAGAACACACGTCTTAAAAACCAATTAACCTCTGTGGCTGATGGAGATGAAATGGAACAAAATTTATGAAAATTCAAAATTAATACCGAATCTTAAAAACTATAAAAAAATAAAAAGAAATTTTTTTAATAATAATTATTTTAAAGTTTTATAAAAATGTATATAAAAACTATTTAAAAAACAGAAAAATAACTATAAAAAAAACCTTAAAAACCCAAAATAACTCAAAACTCTAACACAGGTACCTGATAGAGAATGACCAGAATGCGGCTCGTTTGAGTGAGGAGGGTGCCGTGAGGAGGGGGAGGCAGGCGGACCAACTGTTGGAGCGGGTGGAAAACTTCCTACAGAAAGGACAGGTGAGTTGATGTGCGTGCATGTGTTTGTGGTTGTGTATGTGTTTGTGTTTGTGGTTGTGCATGTATTTGTGTTTGTGCACGTGTTTGTGTTTGTGCACACGTTTGTGGTTGTGCTTGTGTTTTTGTTTTTGGTGGTACATGTGCTTGTGTTTGTGATTGTGTACGGCTTGTCTTGTGGCTGTGGTTGCTATGCAAAGTTGAGAGACTTTAGCGAAACTTTACCAAGCGTTGATGTTTTCATTTTCTCTCAACTACAAAAAAAAGTGTATGTAATAAACAACCAATAACATTACCAACACTAACAACGAACCACCACTAACTAAACAGCTGTGTGACGTCACCTTACGTACCTCTTGCGGAACGGCCATTCCAGCCCACCGCCTCATTCTGGCTGCCGCCTGCGACTACTTCGCTGCCATGTTCACCTCTGACGTCATCGAGGCTCAAAAAAGGGATGTGCTGATCAAGGGAGTGGAAGGAGAGGCTTTGGCCGCGTGCGTCAAGTACATTTACACCAGTGAGTCACGTGTTTCGAAGTTTTATTTCCAGGGATGAAGCGGTTATCAGTAACATAAAAAAAATCTTTTTCTTTGATTTATTTTTTTTATTTTCGTTTTAAATTATTTTTTAATTTTTAAGTTTGTTTTCGGACATCAAACTTGAACGTTAAGTTAGTTCGGCCACCTGCACTGGGAATGATTTGTTTGGAAACTTCTGATGGTCCATTTATATTGGCTCTTTGAAATTAAACGCTATAAAAACATTGATCAGGTTAAACCAAAAGTGTTTAATAAATTTATAAATTAATTATTTAAAATATAAAAACTTTTTATATCTAATTTGAGGTTATTTACACATTCAGTTTGATTTTTGAAAAGATTTTTATTTTTTTTATTTTCAAAATCTAAAAAATGCTGTTCATCCGTGTTTTACAACTTCAAAAATTAACCAAATTTAATAGCTTAGTGCTCAAAACAGCTTTCTATACTGATAGTTTTATAATAGGTTGCAGAGTAGGCTATAAAAAGAGGAAATGCCATTTACGTTCTACACAAACATCTACACATACATCTACACAAACATCCACACAAACATCTGCACAAACATCTACACATACATCTACACATACATCTACACATACATCTACACATACATCTACACATACATCTACACATACATCTACACATACATCCACACAAACATCTACACAAACATCTGCACAAACATCTGCACAACCATCTGCACAACCATCTGCACAAACATCTAACAAACACCTTCGACCTGACCGATTGTTCAGCGCCACGTTATGCCCACAAGTGTTCCAAGCATCGGTGTGGTCATTCATAAGTGGGTTGAACCGTTTCAAAAATATTATAAAAAAAGCTGATAATATCAAGCGCTAGAAACGTTAAAAGACAACACCTTGAAAATGATACTATCATTTTTAAGAAGGAACATTTTCTTGTATCACAAGAATTTTTAAATAAATTCGTTTGAAGCAAATCTATCAAGCGTTCGAAATGTTACAAAAATTTTCTATTTAAACGGCAAAACACACGCAGGCTTCAAGGTTGCAATCAAGATCTTCTCCAAAGCATCAAATTTGTCATAACTTTGATGGATGATGCAACGCTATACAAATGTTTTGATTACATTCGATTATTTTCTGTTTTGTGGCGCTAAAATGTTTTGAGCTGAATATCAAACGCCCAAATAAAACGAAGATTTTTTAGTCACAAAGAACTATCGAAATATACTAATGGAATCTCAATACTCCCTCAAAAGCGCCTAGAATAGAGGCGAGCGGAAGAATGATGCATGAGCTCCAACAAAGGGAAAAGATTAGGTGTTAGACAGTCCTGCCGACTGAAGAGGCGCCGAGCACTGCCGAGACCACCCCTTGATTAATCATAATTGTGCTCCCGTAGCATCGAACAACCAAAAATTTGTCTTTTTAATATTTTTTTCGTGTTATGAATATAAGTATTGTGTGTATAATTATGACAGCATCGTTCGAAACTCTGTTCAAAAGAATGCTACCATGGCTAAAAAAGTCAAACTCATACACACGCACAATCACACGCCCAAATACGCACGTACGAAGACACAAACACACACAAACACACACACACACACACACACACACACACACACACACACACACACACACACACACACACACACACACACACACACACACACACACACACACACACACACACACACACACACACACAACACACACACACACACACACACACACACACACACACACACACACACACACACATCTACACACACACAAACACACACACACACACACACACACAAGCAAACACAAGCAAACTCAATCACACACAGACCAGCTGGAGCTGAGGGAAGAGACGGTAGAGAGTGTGTTGGCGGCGGCATGTTTGTTGCAGTTGTGCGAAGTGAGCAGTCGGTGTGGCCACTACTTGGCAGCGCAACTACACGCCTGTAACTGCATCGGCATCAGACAGTTTGCAGACCAGCAGGGCTGTTCTCAACTCTTCGCCAATGCCGACGCCTTTCTACTGGTTGGGTGGGCTGGGTGTGAACGGAATGATGAATGATAATTATGTATAATGTTGAAGGCCATTTGAAAAGCGCCAAAAACACATAGAAGATGCGCGAGATGAGATAGAAATGGTTGTTGCTTCATTTGAAGAAGTTGAGGGGAAAGGTGGAAGATGGAAGTGGCAAAAGAAGGATAAGGTGGAATGGTGGAAGGAGTAAGTAGAAAGGTGGTAGTAAGAGGAAGTTGTCCTTGGAAACAAATCAATGTGTCCAAATGTCACGCTAATGATTGCGTTGCGATTGCTCTGCTTAATCGCAGAATATTCGGAAATGTTTTTTTGAATAGATTCGAAAAAAATAAAATAAAAAATAATTTATAACAATAAACAAACGCATATAAATCTCAGACACGTGAGTGACGCATATTAATACGCGTTTATTGAAAAAGTAAAAAAAAACCTCGAAAATGAGAAGTAAATCATAAAAAAGTGAAATAAAATAGATAAAAAAACATTTTTTAACAAAAATAAAATTAAAAATAAAATATAAATTAAAAAAAATACTAAAAAATATAAAAAGAAAAAAAAAATTAGATAAAAATTAAAAAAATACCATACTTCCATATTTGGCACAAAAAAAAGGTGGGTTCCATCATAGCTGGTGTTTACAATGCATTACGTTGGCTGTAGGACGCGATTTATGCACTGTTAAGTTGCAGGATGAGTTTATAACAGTAAATTCAAAGTCTGACTCAGCGGAAGATGTAACCATTTCATTTCTGAGATCTCGCCGACAGCTCTCTTAATGGTTATTCAATGTTTAGTCTTTGAAGGTTTCTTCATAGTCTTTTGGAATCAAATACAGACATACAAAGATACTTCTACAATTATAAAAATCATGTTTACATTTTGAAGGTTAATTTGTCATAAAATATTACCAAAAAGAATATAACCAAGTTATAGCATGCTGGATTTATGGCGAATCCTTGTCTGAACTGCTAATGCCTCTATGTATTCCAGTCTCTTACCTTCTCACTAACTTGCCTTACTGTGGTGTGGTTTTGTTTTTCTCAAAGTTGCATTGTATTTTTAGGATTTTTTGACTTGTACTGAATGTTCTCAGAGGTTTAAGTTGATTTGTATCTTTTTTGGATTTGTATTGTATTTTTTCGGGTATGTGGTCTTTGTTGTGTTTGATGTTGTATTGGTAGTTATGGCGCATAGTGGTGCGTTTGAGCATGTTGTAATTTATTGCTCTGCCTTTGAAGCCATTGTGGTTTGGTGCAACATTGTGCACCACATTGTTTCTTGCATGATTTACTACGCGGTTTATGCTCTTGTACACAGTCACTTTTATTGCACTATCTTCTTTGTGGAACCTTTCATGCGGCAACCAGCATGACGGGTGTCAATCAAAAAACGCTTGCTGTATTGATTCTTTGCTGCAAATTTCGAGAGAGCCTTAATATTTATTTTACTCCAGGTAACTCAATTAATGTTACGTTAAAGTATAATAATCACGTCGAGTCGCCGTCGAGTCGCCGTCGAGCGTGGTAGAGACGGCGAGTTACCCTTATTTATGACTCAAGTTGATTTCCCTGGTGCGAGAGCAACAGAATAATTGATATCGCAAACTACCGTTATAATTAAATCGCTATTTTAATATTAATTTTTTGTGTTTTTCACTTTGAAAGTGGCGAAAGTTACAATAACTCAAAGGCACGCACCACTCTGCTATCAATTCTATAGCACATCGACCGCACTACACGATCAGAGCAACTTATTCTTGTTGTTTCCACTACTCATACTGATCACGGAAAAAAGCACAAAAAACACCACTAACAACAACACCACTAACACCACTAACAAAAACCACAACACCGCCAAAAACAACACCACCACCCCCCCAACAACACCAGGACAACTTCACAGAGGTGGTGAGAAACCAGGAGTTTTGCCTGTTGAGTGCTGAAAATCTCAAGGTGCTCCTTTCTAGTGATGACATCTGTGTGTCCTCGGAGGTGTTGGTGTTCGAGGCTCTGATCACTTGGACCTCCTACAAGGAGGAGGAAAGAAAACAAGACCTCATGAAGCTTCTTCCTTATGTTAGACTGCCTCTTCTCCCTCCTCAGGTTGCTGTCTCATGGATGCTTGTCGAATGCTTGTGCCACATTTAACATGACTCTAGTTCTATTGTGCTATCGGGCTTCAGACATCGTCTCATAAAAGCCGAAAAAGCTTTTTTCTTTATTTTCCAAACGCACCGAACAAACATAAAAGTGAGGCATACTAGGAAAAGGCATCGTTTGAAGGGAAGCAAAGACAACCTTGATCTGTTAACATCGCTAAATGGCACCACTAAAAACAGCGAATAAAGGTTCCAAATGGCGGTTGAACAACGCCACGGCAGCTTGGAGGCAATGGTCGGCGCTGAAAGCATAAAGCTCATATCCGTTTGTATGATGAAGTACGCGCCTGTACTGCATAATTATCACCCGATTTGCATGCCTTCCTATGCCGAGCACGTCATGCCACCACTGGCGGTCTGTCCGCTTCGCTTGCCGCTGCTTGTGTAGCCACCGATGCTCCATTCTTGAGCTTGCTGTTTTTCGCGTATTTTGTTATTTTGTTCATTTTTTTTGTTTTGTTTTTATTTTGTTGTTATTTTGTTAACTTTTTTTCGTTATTTTTCAATGTTTTTTGTTATTTTGTTAATGTTATTTTGTTATTCTGTTATTATTTCGTTGTTAGCTTATTACTATTTTGTTGCTGCGTCTGTTTAATAGTTTCAAAGGACCCTATAGCACATGTTAAGCTGAACGTCCTTGATGGTTCATTCAATGTTGAAAGAGTTCCGAACATAATGAAGGCTAGCGCTACCTGCTATGACTCCTCCTCCCATGTCTCATGCATAGAGTTTTATCTGCCTGAGTTACACGCCTGTATTACAACGGCACTATCAGTTCTCACTCAACCGCCAACTTTTCATGCTCAATTTAGTCAGATAATTGTATCTTGTATGAGTGTTTCAGTGGCTATTGCGTTAATATTTTCCAAACGCGACCAATTTATAGAAATTAACTAAAAAGATAATTCAATCCGATTGGACCTAATCTAATCGGAGTTTTCAGACAATGAGAAGACAAATTGAATAAAAATGCTGAATTAACTTGAAGTTCCAAACACACCCAAGACGTCACCAACAGCTCGTAGAGAGGCACCTGGGAACAGTATGAACTGATCTCTATACATATTCTTTGATGATAATAAAGAAGATTAAATTAAATTAACTTAAATGAATGTACGAATGAATGTACAGTTTTTTATAGCACACAGTTGGCAAACTAGTTTGCCTTAGAGGCGTTTGAAGTAGATCAAAATAACTCAAATTGAATCAGATCAAAGAAAAGTCTCGCAATTAACTCTTCAAAGCATCATCAGACGCATTCCTCCCACAGTACATTGCAGACAAGGTAGCAACCAATCCTCTTTTGAGAGACGAGGCGGCGTGTCAAGAGTTGGTGATGGAGGCGCTCAAGTACCACCTGTTGCCTGAGAGAAGACCCACTATGCATACCATCAGAACCAGGCCCAGGAAGTCTACTGTGGGAGTGCTGTATGCCGTCGGAGGCATCGATTGCGGCAGAGGTACAGATTGGATTGGATTAGATTATACAAAAATATATTTAAAAAAAGATTGGATAGGATTTAAGTAAATCAGGTTAGAACGAATTTGATTTGAACAGATTGGATTTACTGATATTAAGAAAGATTGACAAGAGTTTGACCATTGCTGCTTTATTCGTTACAAAACAACCCTTTCTTGCTCAAGGGGCCATTAGCATCGAGAAGTACGACAACCGTAGCGACCGCTGGTCCCAAGTGGCCACAATGAGCGGTCGCAGGCTGCAGTTTGGAGTGGCTGTGTTGGGCGACTCGTTGTACGTGGTGGGAGGCAGAGATGGCCTGAAAACTCTCAACACGGTAGAGTCCTTCCACCCAGCCACCAACAAGTGGTCCTCTGCCCCCTCCATGTTCACGCACCGTCATGGACTAGGTGGGTTTTGAAGAGTAGAAAGGATTGTTCGGTGGAACTGAAGAATAAATATATAAGTTTAACAAATCCAATTCTTGGTATAAGCTGAACAAAAACCCGAAAACCAAGCTAAGTTTCAATGGTTTCAAATTCAGTCACATAGGTAGATTCACAACTGAATATTTCAAATATCCAACCTTTGACATCTTATTTCACTCCAAACTACTCTCTATTTTTCGCAGTAACTTTGACTCCTAACTTTTCAATCGCCTGCAGGAGTGGGTGTATTGGCAGGACCCATGTATGCTGTAGGAGGGCATGACGGATGGTCATACTTGAACACCGTGGAAAGATGGGACCCTCAGGTAAAGCTCTGGAGCTTTGTGGCTCCTCTTTCTACCGCCAGGAGCACCGCTGGAGTGGTGGTCTTGGCCAACAAGTACGTCTTTGAAATCTTGAAAATAACGTTGATAAGTTATTTCAAATCAATTTTTTATTCTAATTTATTTTCCACTTTTGAAAAAATAAATTTTCAATTTTTTCAGTTTTGAGTGAAATGTGAATTTTTAAGTCGGAAAAAAGAAGTTCAGTATTTTAAAAAAACGTGAAAAACATCAATAAACGAGCAAACCCTATGAAAAAAAAAACAAATACGCACCAAAAAAAACTCCCTTCAAGGTTGTATGCGGTAGGAGGGAGAGACGGCAGCAGTTGCCTCAGTTCAGTGGAATCCTACGACCCCCACACCAACAAGTGGAAGCTCTGTTGCGCCATGAACAAGAGGAGGGGAGGGGTGGGAGTGGTGGTGTGCAATGACTTTTTGTACGTCATAGGAGGCCACGATGCACCATCCAGCAACCCTGCATCTAGCAGATTCGACTGCGTTGAAAGGTGCCACTTCGAAAAGCTTCTAAACATTTTTGAAATAAAATTTTCATCAAATCAATAATCATAGTTGACTATTTGATTATTTGTTTTTTTCAATAAATAGTTATTAATTCAATAAATAGTTAAATCATTCATATTTCTCATACCCTACCCGTCCCTCACAGATACGATCACAAGACAGACACGTGGACCTACATAGCCCCGATAAGTTCTCCCAGAGACGCCGTGGGAGTGTGTGTGTTGGGAGGCAAGCTGTTCGTAGTGGGAGGGTATGATGGACAACACTATTTGAAGAATGTGGAAAGCTATGACCCCCACTTGAATGAGTGGAGCAAGGTGAGAGAGGCAAGGGGTATTTTTTATTAGTTTAAGCTTCATTCCCCTTAACAAAATCCTCATGTTTCAATCACTTTCATATTTTTGTTAATTTTTTTTTAATTTACTGAAAATAAATCAAAAAATAAATCATTTATTTTAATGATTGAAACGTTAATACTATTATGAGCAGAAAGCCCCGTTGTGTGTGGCCAGGGCCGGAGCATGTGTGGTGCACATGCCGGTCTAACGACAATGTCTGTTATTCCCAGTGTTTGGAAGATGGAAGGTTTCAATAAAAAAGTTGTTTATTATTTTATTTTCATCGTTTTGAATAATTTGTCATTTACTATCCGAAAGTCAGTCTGACCCCTTAATAAATAGATAAAGTGAGAGTTGTTGATTGTATTTGATTAGTGAGGGTTGTGAAAAGATAGAAATGAGAAAATTGGCAAAGATATAAAAATTACAAAATATAAAATTAAATAGCGACTGAATTATAGCAAGAAAAAGTGAACGACTAAGAAAACTCATGAGAAACGAAAAAAGTAATAAAAATGTGGAAAGGAGAATAGAATGGAAATCATTAAAATTTTAAGCACAAAGCGTACACAAAAGAATTTAAAATTGCAGACACAAAACACAGAAATGAACAGCGACAATGGATAGAAGTGGAAACGAACAGCACGGTAAAGCATCGTGCTGCCCTGGACGATCCACTGTGAATAAGCCTTCAGCATGCAATATCTTCCATGATACGAAGCACACCAACCGTGCATACCATACAAAACATGATTAATAACTTAAAATATCATTGGTTGAACTTAACGAGTATAAATAAGATGATTTCGGGGCCGTCTTTGAAGGCCACGGCAATCATTATAATATGCAAAAGACCATCAAATATCCAGAATGAAAAATAAATTATTAAAATATTCCGTTAAAATATTTAAAAACCATTAAAATATTTGAATGTTTAGGAGGCCATAAAATATTAAAATCTCTGAAAAACCATTGGAGCATCCAGAGACGATTAGCATGAAGTGCACCATGGAAGGCCGTGACAACAAGGTGCAGGGAACATCAGGTGAACAAAAACCCAGGCTGAAATGCCTCACAAATCTACTCTGACTACGACGAGCCACCTCACAACAACCTCAACACACCGAAACTTTTAATCTTCCCTCAAACTACCTAGTACCCATTTCACAGCATTTGTTAGTCATTCAATGTTACTTATTATGACTTATTAGCAATGTTGTCACAGTTAGTATTATTTTTTTTATTATTATTATTATTATTATTATTATTATTATTATTATTTGATGGGAGGCCTGGGACTGACGTCACGGGAGCTGCCCAGTTGCTCGTTCACCCGAGTCGATGCTCCCTCCAGAAATTGCAGTCTGAGATAAGAAAAATGAGAATAATAATAAGAATAATAAGGGAAATAATAATAACAATAATAATAATAATAATAATAATAATAATAATAATAATAATAATAATATTGATAATAGAAAAGAAAATAACATCAACAATGATCAATAGAAATAATATGAATATATCTAAACAAATAAAACTCGCTAACGAAATAATAAAAATAAAAGCAACGATGGAATATGTTCGTGGTAGAATATTATAATTTATTATTATTATTATTGACTTATTGTCGAATCAACCAGAGTATCATCAGCTAAGCAACCTGGCCTGCTTGCGCTGTTCTGCTCTCGCCTTCCTCTCTTCGTCCGAAGAGGTTTGCTGCGAAATATTTGTATAACTTATACAAAAAAATTATATTGTATGAATAACAATGAAAGAACAAAAATAGCAATAATGGTGAAAAAATAAAAATAATTTAATATAAAAGAATCATTTCTTAAGCTGGAAGAAGAAAGGCAGAACGAATGTAGGTCACCCTGTTGAGGTACTGGGTGGGTCTCATGGAGGCGTCCAATGACGACTTGCGGTCTAATTTCTGAACCGGTGATTGGCTACTGGATGCACTGTTTGTTTCTAATAGGTTGTCCATGCTGGATGGAAAGTTGGATGAATGAACGAATTGATGAATGATACGATGGATGGATTGGTGGATGGATGGATGGATGGATTGATGAATGGATTGATGGATGGATTGGTGGATGGATAGATGAATGAATTGATGGATGGATAGATGGATGAATTGATGGATGGATTGATGGATGGATTGATGGATGGATTGATGGATGGATTGATGGATGGATTGATGGATGGATTGATGGATGGATTGATGGATGGATTAATGGATGAATTGATGGATTGATTGATGGATGGATTGATGGATGGATGGATTGATGGATGGGTTGATGGATGGATTGATAGATGGATAGATGGATTGGGTGAAAATGAAAATGAAAACCTGGTACTGTTCTTGCCGTTTGGAGACTTGGGTGTTGAAAGGAGGTTTTGCAGTACGGGTGGTAGGGGAGGCAGATGATAGTTGGGGTTAGAAGTCTTTGCTGATGTTGACCTTGCAAAACGAACCGATGAAGAGAAGGAAGAAGAAGAAGATGATGATGACAGAGACATTGGTGATGATGATGATGGTGATGATGATGACACTAATAAGAAATTTGAATCTGCTGAAGTGGTTTTGGTGTACAATGAAAGAATTGAAGTTGTTGCTGGGGTCGATAGTGACGTAGTGGTGGATGGTGACGAATAGGAAGAAGTGGTCTTAGATGAATAGCATGGTGATGAGAATACGGAGGCTGATGAAGATGATGCTGAGGAAGAAGACGATGATGAGAAGAATGAAGACGAATTTAATACATTAGAATTGCCAGTAACAACGTTACCATTGGGGTTTTTATGGAAAGTGGAGTCAATGGATGGATGGGGAGGGAGGTCGAATGGAGAAATGGTGATGGAAGAAAGAGTGATGGGGGTTTTCTTGATAAGGGAAATTCCCGTGAGGGTGTTTGCGGGGGTGGAGCGATGGTGGGTTGGGTGGTGCCTGGGTGATGGAGGCTTCGATGGAGGCAATAGGGGAGGGAGAGATGGCTTGAGTATTGACGTTGGTGGTTTTGAAGAAGAGGAGGAGGAGGAGGAAGATGTGATTCTTGAACTTCTCTGCTGATGCTGATGCTGCTGCTGCAACGTGACTGGAGCGGCTTTCTAGAAAAATAAGTGATAAATTATTGAACGAATCATGTGTGTGTGTGTGGAAATTATCTTTGAGAGGGTGTAGTAGAGTGTACGTTGGAGGGAGGTGATGAAAGTAATTGACGCTTTATTTGTTCAGAAGGTTGGTAAATAATTTAAAAAACTACTTCGAGATGGAAAAGGTAGGTGACCTCGTCAATAAAACTCACAAAATTACATTGTATGTACAAGAGGAGTATGAAAAAGGGCAAGATGTCGTAATGAACGTACGTGAGATCATTGAATCGGTAATAAAATTAATAAAGTAATTAAAGTGATAATTAAATTAATTAACTAAAAGGTTTAATGATTTAAAGTTCCTTCGCGCTTTATATGCACAAACCCTTAGGTAATACTGCAATTCTTAAGCTAGCAGACCTGGCTACCCCTAATAACTTCGTAAAATGAAAGCTAAAAACTTGAAAATAATATGAGCTACAGTACTGCAAGGAAGAAATAAAAGGTGTTTATGAATGAATTAATTTAAAAATATTGAAATTTAATAAAAAATATTATTTAATTCAAATAAAAATATTATTAAATTATTATGAAAATATTATTAAAATTTTAATTAGGACATTATTGAATATATAATGTTCAAAATATTTAAAAAAATTAATGAAGAAGTACTGAGTAATAATTATTGAAATGAAGAAATAATTAATTATTTATCTAATTAAATAATAAAATTAAAATTTAATTTAATAAATAATCAAAAAATTAAAGGAGACATGACGAGAAGACGACGTGGAATGACAAAGGAGTTGAAACAAGCACAAGGCACTGGTTCTTAACTAACATTCAGTCACAATCCGTTGCTTGAGTAGGAAGAGCTAAGAACGGAATGAACGAACAAATGAATGAATAAGCAAAAAAACGACCTTAAAAATACAAATAAAAATAAATCTTAAATTCACTATTAAAAACAAGTAATGCAAGAAGAGGTGATCGTAAAAAAATAATTTTAGTGAGGTGAGAACCACGATAAATGAAACGAAGTACGAATCACTAGCACTAATACTACCGATGCAGCGAGGGAGGTGTAAGTCAATCACACGCACACCTTTGCTATTGTTAATGAAGTATATGAAATTGAAAGAAATGACTAAAATGACTTTAAAAGTTTAAAATGAAAATAAATGTGTGTGTGTGTGTGTGTGTGTGTGTGTGTGTGTGTGTGTGTGTGTGTGTGTGTGTGTGTGTGTGTGTGTGTGTGTGTGTGTGTGTGTGTGTGTGTGTGTGTGGTGTGTGTGTGCATGTGTTTGCGTGCGTGTAGTTGAAAAAGGGTGTAAGAAGTAAAAATTTGTCATAAAATACACAAGATTTCCTAGTTCTGCGTGGAATAAATTGAAGTTTAGATTAATTTGAAGGAAAATTTTGCATAAATAAAGAGCAAATATCAACATAATAAATATATTATAATTACTATTTCAAATAACTATAATTATGTTTAATTTTAGTTTTTTTTAAATTTAAAACACTCTTAAAAGACCACTTTCAGATTCCAAAAAATTCAATTATTTGAAATAATCAAAAAACAAATCCTTCAACTTTTGATCCAAACATGAAATTGCCACAAGTCACCATGTATGGACTTAATGCATAAACAAGTGATGCATAAATTATGTATGCATAAACAATGTATGCATACGTAATAAGCGTGTACATAATCAAAGCATATGTAATGAATGAATAGATAATAACATTGAAAGTACGGAGAATACATGGATTCAAGTCATGAGGAACATTCACGAAGGCTGACCTGTTGACTAGGAGTTTGTTGGCAAGAAGAATCTTGAGACCAGGTTTGTTGTTGTTGCTGTTGTATTAAGAGTTGTTGCAGGTGTTGCTGCGATTGTTGCAACTGGGTCTGAAGCTGTTGCGGTTGTTGCTGACCAGGTTGTTGTGGTTGTAGTGGCAGTTCTTGTTGTTGACTTTGTTGTTGAAAATCTTGTTGTTGTTGTTGTTGTTGCAAGGGTGCTTGTTGATGTTTGTTGAGGCCATCGCAGATGATAATGTTGTAGGTATTGTTGCAGTCGGCACTGAAGACCTCCAGGGCCTCCCGCTGAGATACTCCCAAGAACGTGTGTCCGTTCACCTGCGTCGTCCATCCATTCATTCATTCATTCATTCTTCCATTCATCTATCCATCCAATCATCAATTATTTATTCATTCATTCGAGTAAGAATCCATCCACCTAGCTAGACTCACCCATCATTTTTCCCGCCCATTCAAGCATTCATTCACCAATTCTTATTTTCATTCATTCACCCACTAATTCATCCATCAGTTCATCAACCAATTCATCCATCAATTCATCAACCAATGCATCAATTCATCAACCAATGCATCAATTCATCAACCAATGCATCAATTCATCAACCAATGCATCAATTCATCAACCAATGCATAAATTCATCAATCAATGCATCAATTCATCAACCAATGCATCAATCCTTCATCCACCGTAACATTCCTCCCTCAAACCTCCAATATTCGTTGACCAGAGCGCAGATGATCACACCTTGAAGCGACGCTGTTGGGAAGGATCTGAATAAATGGATGAAGATTTTCTTGAAAACACAATTCAAACAAATTCAAAAGAACAAACAAACAAACACACAAACAAACAAACAAACAAGTTGAAACATTTTTAAATTGCGAATAACATATTTGAAAATTTAATAAATTTAAATTTAAACCACAAACAACATTGTCATCACCACTAGAAAAACTAAAAAGCGCAAGAACTGGAAGGACTACAGAACCCAAAAGCTCTGAACTCTATAAAGACACATTGCCGTGAAGATTCCAATGCTACAAACGCTTCAGACTGATACAAAACCCACAAAAACTCCACAAAACTCCACAAATTCCAGCCACAAAGGTCCACACGGCCACACAGCCACACAGCCACAAAGACCACACAGCCACACAGCCACAAAGACCACACAGTCACAGCACCCTGGAGATGAAGATGCCCTCCCCCTTGACTTCATCGCCCTCGTCACCCACTCCTCCCACTATGGTCAGTCCCAGCTGCTCCCCATCCTCCTTCGTCAAGCAGATCTCCTGTGGCGTGAATGTTGTGGAGTTGTCGTTGCGGATGCTTTAGTTGGTTTATTATCTATACAGCACCAAAATCTTTCTATTCATCACCACCATACAACAACACACACGCCCCACCCCACCCCATCACACCACATCACACAACACCACACCCACCACACCACACCCACCACACCACACCCACCACACCACACCCCACCACACCCACCACACCACACCCCACCACACCACATCCCACCACACCACACCACACCCCACCACACCACACCACACCACACCACACCACGCCCCACCACACCACCTTGAAACCCGATGGTTGGGGGTCCTGGGAGACTCTGATGGTGACCTGATGCACTGGAACCACCAACAACGTCACCACAGCCAAATGGGTGGCATTCGTAACGTCTGTGCCGTCAACCTGTAGTCGTTAGTGGCAGGTGTGGCTATAGTGGACAATGTGCTTTTTTAAACGTGGTTGTGCTTTTTATGTTGAGACTGTGTTGTGTGTGGTTGTGTTGTGGCGTACTGCGATGTTTATTTTTTATGACTGAGTTGTTTGCGGTGGCTGTGTTGTTTGCTATGGTTGCCTTAGGCGTGGCTGTATAAAGTGTGGCTGTATAAGATGTGGCTGTATTAGGTGTGGCTGTATTAGGTGTGGCTGTATTAAATGTAGCTGCATTAGGTGTGGTTTGTGGCGATAAGTGGCCCACCAACCATCAATAAACGGTCGCCAACTCTGAGCTTGGTCTTAGAAGCTGGTCCGTTCTTTGTGATCTGTCAGAAATGGAAGAATCAACACCACATGCCAACACAATGTAATTCAAAAAAAATTATCGCCATAGTATAACGAAATGTGTGTATTGCTAAGCATAACTGTAACTGTACAATACAAAGAAAGGCAACAATGAAATATTTAATGAAGTTAAACGATACTGCATTGCTCCAATGAAGTAAACCTTTACAAGTAAACAACACAGTGTAAAATAAAACGCCGATTAGTAGTGAAGTGGCGCTAGACCAGGGCGGCTTTGAAACCTTCGAAATGTAGATGCCCGCTTGTCCTGTTCCGAAGGGCTGGCTGGTGTGACCAACACCACCCACGATGCTCAATCCCAGAGCTCCGTTGACTTTTTCAATGGTGATATCAGCTATGGGGTAGAGTGGCTGAGTGGTGGGTGGGTAGGTGGGTGTGAAAGAGACTTTCTTAGAAGAGGGGCTGGAGTTTGGATAGGCGAGGGGTTGATTGAAGTTTGGGTTAAAGTTGGGGTTGTAAGCGTCGGGTGAAATGATGGTAGAAGAGGAGTAAGGATTGAGTGGAGAAGTGAGCGAGGTGGAAAAGGAGGTTGGCGAAAAGGATGTTGGTGGTTGTTGTGGAGAGATGAGGGGATGGATGGGTGAAAGGTTCTGGTTCAGCAGTTCGTCGAGGTTCTGGGTGGCTGTTGCTAACTGTATGGTGGTAGCGTGGTAGTGATGGTGATGTGGTAGTGATGGTGGTGTGGTAGTGATGGTGGTGTGGTAGTGATGGTGGTGTGGTAGTGATGGTGGTGTGGTAGTGATGGTGGTGTGGTAGTGATGGTGGTGTGGTAGTGATGGTGATGTGATAGTAACGGTGGGTATGAGTGTGATTGTGACTTCGATGGTGACTGTGGTTGTGGTAGTGAATGTGGGTGTGTTAGTGATTATGAGTGTGGATGTGAGCGCGCACCTAAGTCACAAATCAGTCACACGTACACATCAGAGAAAGGAAGGTTAGAGGAGATTGAAGAAGTCACAAAATGTATAGGAGATACCTTTTCATTGGCTGTGTTGTCGAGGTAGCCGTTGTGGCTGGTGTTGTAAGGCAAAGGGTTGTCACCCATAGTGTTGGCATTGAAGGGTGTGTTATCAGTGATGTAGTTGTTGTTGACTATGTTGTTGAAGATGTCTTCGTTGTTGTTGGAAGCGTTGAGAGGGTTGTTGTTGATGTTGATGTTGTCGGTGATGCTGCTGTTGATGATGTTGTTGTTGATGACATTCTTAGTGTTGTTGAGGCTGTTGACCTTCCTGCTCAGCAACAACAACATATCACTGCCGCCTGCCTTCAACACCTCCACGGCTCGGTTGTGTTGTATTGCCACCATGCTCTCGCCATTCACCTGGGTGGTGGCGGTGGAGTATGTGGGGGTGGTGTATGTGGGGGAGTATGTGGGGGTGGTGTATGTGGGGGAGTATGTGGGGGTGGTGTATGTGGGGGTGGTGTATGTGGGGGAGTATGTGGGGGTGGTGTATGTGGGGGAGTATGTGGGGGTGATGTATGTGGGGGTGGTGTATGTGGGGGAGTATGTGGGGGAGTATGTGGGGGTGGTGTATGTGGGGGTGGTGTATGTGGGGGAGTATGTGGGGGTGGTGTATGTGGGGGAGTATGTGGGGGTGGTGTATGTGGGGGAGTATGTGGGGGTGGTGTATGTGGGGGTGGTGTATGTGGGGGAGTATGTGGGGGAGTATGTGGGGGTGGTGTATGTGGGGGAGTATGTGGGGGTGGTGTATGTGGGGGTGCGGTGTGAGATTGTTGGGATGTAGGTTGTGGCTACATTTGGTGCAGTGAAGTAGTGTGGTGATGTATGGTGTAACGATGTGTGACGAGAAGTGACGAGAGATATTGTGGACTCGAAACTCTACAGGGTTAATGCCACTATAATAATATTCGTATTTGCATTGTATTGTATTGTATTGTATTGTATTGTATTGTATTGTATTGTATTGCGGGCCTACCGAAAGGATTTTGTCACCAGGAATAACACCGCATTTTTCAGCCGCTCCTGTCGGGTTGACCTTAGAAACGAAGATGCCCTGTGGTGATGATGACGGTTGAGCTTAAAAGAAGCTCTAATTTATGTTTGTCTCAACCTCCACGCTCAATCTTCATTGTACCAATCTCAACCACAAAAGCCATACCACATCACAAACGACACTAAGACACGATATACACACTCTTAGACACAATACACACTAATAGACAAAATACACACACTCTAAGACGATACACACACTACTAGACATAACAAACATTCTAAGACACAAAGCAAACACCAAACCACAAAACACACACCAAGCCACACATGAGCACACACAGCACCGAAAGACTTACATCGTCATTTCCTTCATAGGGCACAGAGCCGAGGCCTCCAGCGATGCTGATGCCGAGGCCGATGCCTGGAGTCTTGACCACCCGCACCACCACGTCCTGCCGACAGTCCACCTCGAAAGCGTTGTTGCTCAGCTGCTGCTCAATCAACTGCTGTTGTTGCTGAAGAAGCAGCTGCTGCTGTTGCAGCTGATTGCTGAACTCTTCGTCAGTTTGGTGGTACTTGGTGGGGGGGGGGGGGGGCGGAGGGGTGTTCAGATGGCTTGTGAGAGAAAGAGATTGGAGTGCCATCATTCATATTTAGAGGTTGTGAATTGAAAAATTGTTCATAATGTGAAAGGTTTATTGGGATAAATTTTTATTATGAATAAATGTTCAAAACAACGAGATTTCAACACAGGGAAGACCTTAACTACGAAAATAATTTCATTATAAAAATATTTAAAAATGAAAAAAATTTCACTAAAAAACTTCATTATGGGAAAAAGGTTCATATAAAAAAATGCTTATTATAAAAAAAATTGTCAGTTAAGCAAATTTTTGAAAATCACCTGGGAGTTGCTCGTATTGTCGTTGAAGCCGTGATCTGAAAAATTATCGAAAAGTCATTTTTCCCACAGTTCGTGACAATGTGCTTATGAAGAGAATTCAAGAGGTGCTATACAAATGCTTTGATTAGGTAAGATAGATTAATAAGAGATTAAAAATAAGCAGCTGGCTCAACGATGTTACAAAATATTCGTTAGATGGCAGAGCAACCTAGGTGTGGGAAGACTTCGGTGGTGTTGAGTTGTCTGCCTCCTTCGTCAGGAAGGTCGTCGTTCTGTCAAACAGGGAGGCACAAGGGTTCGAATAGAAAAAAAAAGAAAAAAACTGTCTTTTCTCCTATCCAAAACAGCCCCATTCTTATGACCACCTCCAACGAACATCATCTTACGTGCCTTACAATAACCCCCCCTTCACCACAAGCATGATCACACCATAGTCAGCACTGGTACAACTCCCCACCTTAACAAGTAGCATCACAACCACACCAAAACCTGCATCACCAACCACACCACACCACATCTCAACTCCAACTAGCACTATCACCACTTTCACCACTTTCACCACTTTCACCACTTTCACCACTTTCACCACCAACACCACCACCACCACCACCACCACCACCACCACCACCACCACCACCACCACCACCACCACCACCACCACCACCACCACCAATTCCACCACCACCAATTTCACCACCACCATTTCCACCACCACCACCACTCCTCAACCAACCACCACCACAACCACAACCAAATCACCCCCTTCCCCCTCCCGCCCCACCAGCGTCTCCACCCACCTCTCGAGGGTTCTTGGTGGCCTTGTGTGGTATCATGTGTCCATCGAGGTTTTTCTCGAGCATCTTATTGTGTCGCAGTCGCAAGTCCTTCGGGTGTGGGGTGTTGTGCCGCACAAAGTTGTTGGCCTGGAGGAGGGGAAGAGGATTGTGAAAAGGAGGGAGGAGGGTTAAGAAAGAAAGAGAGGAAAGGAAAGAGGTTTTGGAGGAGATTAAAAGATTTTATAGGGGATGTGAAAGACGTGAAGGGATGTGAGAGATGTAAGAGAAATGGTAGAAATAATGGAGGGATGTGAGATATTGAAAAGGTGTGAGAGATATTGAAGGGATGTGAGAGATATTGAAGAGATGAGAAGTATTGAAGAGATGAGAGATGTGAATGTTACTGGTAATGAAAAGTGTGTAATGATTATTAAAAAAAGGATTATGAGCGGTCCAAGAGGAAAAATTGTGGTTAAAAAGGCGGGAAAAGCCGGGATTTATAGGTGGGCAAAACAGAGAATTAAGAGAGGCTGGAAGGGAAGTGATTCATTGAGAGTTGTTGGAGGAAGACATGGAACAAATGTGCATCTGCGAGGCATTGTTCATGGCCAGCATGCATTAGGCTCAGAGTGAGAACTCTTTTACTACTATTTCTTAAAGGCGTTTCTCAATGCCATTAACTTTAAATATACTGGGAATATAAATTTTAAGAAAATCATTATAAGAATGATTTTTGAAATAATCGAAAAAAAAAAAAGAATTTAAAAAAGAATTCAAGATTTCTCACCGAGGGATCTTTTCTGATGCTATGCTGTAGTGGGAAGTTTA
>OX387254.1:1902814-1922188 GCA_947562095.1 Branchellion lobata
TAACATTGAATCAACGATCAAACAAAATTGAATTTGGATGAAATCGTTGATGCGGAAAAATTCGACGCAAATGACGAAGTATGAAAATAACTGCAAAATGAAGAAATAGTAGAATTAGTCTTCCTGACATCAGGCAGCTCCGACAGTTCGTTATAGTCCAGTCTCATTTCTTGCAGTGACGACAACTGACTGATAGACTCGGGCTGATGGGAAATGAATGCTACGGTCATTTTTAGGCCATTACTCAAACGCTGAAAATATACGATGCGCTATAAAAGTGTGAGTATCTCGAACGCGCATTGATATAGCGTGTGATTTATTTAGGCTTACGAGAATTAATTGAGTAGTGGAATGAGTGCGATCGTACGCCTCGAAATTCTACGTGGTTAATGCCACTATAATAATATTCGTATTTTTATTGTATTGTATTTTATTGCATTGTATTGTATTGTAACGTCGAAAATTAAGCCTTATGGAGAGAAATGTGGAGAAAAAAAGAAGATCTCCAAGACGATACATCTTAAAAAGTTTCCTTGAGCTCTTTCGACAACTTAAATAATCATTTGGAAAATTCGAAATCAAATTACAGTAACAAAAATATTTATCTAGACGGCGTTTGAGGTCGTTGGTGGGCTAAGAAAACAGCCGTTAGAGTTGAAATGAAACATGAGAGGCGGATAACATGGTCCGTAAGACCTCTCTACTCGTGGACCGAACACTATAGTAACATGGGGATGTTTGAAGTGACATTTTCAACGGTCCGCTGAAAAAAATGGCCATAAAAACGTGTATATTTAGAATTTTATATACTTTTTGAATTTGGGAAATATTATTTTGTACTTTGAAGGAAACAGTTTTTCATATTTCGAAGAAAAATTCTAATTTTGAAAATTATTTTTTGGAGATTTTTTTTTCTAGGAAAGAAGATGTTACAACTCTTGGGTCGATTGATGATGCTTTGAAGAACACTCATTAAATTCCAGCACTAATCAGAAGTAAAGGAACTTCCGAGCATTCCAAGGGTAAAAAAACGTTAAACTAATGAAGACTCCATCGAGTTAGTCATCTACCATCCAGCCGCACCTTCTGCAACAAGCACTCAAGCTCACCATGTGCCAGGAACTCAACAACACTGGCCCTAACACTCAATACTCAACTCTGAGATGAAGTACTCAACCAAACCAACACCATGCATTCGATCTCGTTCATCCCTACTAATTCCCCCACTAAACCTCACCACTACATCCACCACCCAGCCTCCCAGCCAATCCTCAAACTCCAAAAAATCCCAAAAAAGTCTAATTCAACCCAACTCTTATCCTGCCCCTTTAAAACCCTTGAAGTACTAAAGCCACAACTGCCCCAACCTCCCACACACCAGGATATCAATGGAGTTAGAGCCTACGTCGAGCACCCTCAGACAGCTGAGGTCTCCGAGGGAAGAGGGCAGGCTGTTGAGAAGGTTGTCTCGGGCCTCCAGAATCTCCAGGCTTGATAAGCTAAAGGAATACAAGTTACAAGGAGAAAGATACAGAGTACAGTTACAGGGAATAATTTAAGCAGTAAAACTCACGTATTAAGATTTATGCAGTACAATTCGTACATTGAAAATGACGCAGTACTATTTACGTAGTATAACTTACGTAGTACAATTTGCATTGTATAATTTACGTGGTACAATTTGCGTTGTATAATTTACGCAGTATAATTCAAACAGTATGAGTTACGCACGCAGAGATTAGCAAATGGTGAGTTATGCAGAGTGGAAGGATTAGAGGTAATAGAAAAACGATTATGAAAAGAAAAGAGTCTTTTAAGGGGAAATTTGTATCGTTTTTGATAGCGACTACATGTTTTAAAGCGTCATTGATTTCAAGCATACGCCCATAAATCATCGTTATTCGTTGAATTGGAAGTTGCATGGCTGTTTATTGGGGCATACTTCTTCATTTGGTTCCTCGATCAAATATTGACACAATAATGAACCATTTAATTTGCCATTCCACGTGCGTGGATTTCACAAAGGTGGAGCAATTGACATCACGCAACCACATACAACACCATGCAACCACATGCAACCATATACAACACCATGCAAACCACACACAAACACATGCAACCACATATAACCACACGCAACCACATGCAACCACATGCAATCACACGCAACCACATGCAACCACACGCAACCACATGCAACCACATGCAACCACATGCAACCACACGCAACCACATGCAACCACATGCAACCACATGCAACCACATGCAACCACACGCAACCACATGCAACCACATGCAACCACACGCAACCACATGCAACCACATGCAACCACATGCAACCACATGCAACCACATGCAACCAAATGCAACCACACGCAACCACATGCAACCACATGCAACACCATGCAACCACATGCAACACGCAACATCATACAACAGACGAGCATTCAGGCAATATGGCATAACGAGCTCGAGCTAACAGACGCCAGCTGATGTAATTGATACGAGCTACCTTAGGAGATGAAGAGAGAATTGGTGTATCTAACCACACAACTACGTCTTTTGTGGCGCTTAATTTTTAACCCACGTTTGCGCATGATCAACAGTAATGACAATTTTGTTATATTAAGCGCTTGACGTGAATTATTGCGATGTTAACAACGCCATAGGAAAGGCACCAATAAATATACTTAATTTTACAACGCCACACTCGGAAGAGAGATGTATTACTTTTATTATTGATACATGGTCTGCGTGTGTGAGTGTAAGTGTACGTCTTTGTGTCATGAGTGCGTTTACAGACGTACATTTATGAGTTTATGTGCGTGAGTAATTACGTAAAAATGCCTTTATGATGATTGCGAGTTGCTGAGAATAAACACAAACCGACACACACACACACACATACACACACACACACACACACACACACACACACACACACACACACACACACACACACACACACACACACACACACACACACACACACACACACACACACACACACACACACACAACCATATAAGGAAATAGAAGTGGAAATGTTGGAAAGAAGTGAGGAATTACTTTCCGATGTCCTGTGGCAGCTTGCAGATAGCGATGTCGTTGATGGAGAGTGAGGTGAGGTTCTTGAGGGATGTCAAAGAAATGGGCAGGCTGTGTTGGTGGTGTGTGGCGGTTCAAAATGTTGTGTGGTCATGTGCGATGTGTGTTGGTACGTGATATTTCCGTGCGTTTAGGTGTAATATTTGTTCTAGTGTGATATGTCAGGGAGTGATAGGTTTGGTATGTGTGATAGCCTTGTGTGCAAGGAAACTACGTTCGTTTGTAATCAATGTTAATGTACGTAAATTAACACGTTCGCGTGGCTGTCTGTGTGCGTGAGTGTGTGTTTGTGTGCGTGATTGTGTGTTTGTGTGCGTGATTGTGTGTTTGTGTGCGTGATTGTGTGTTTGTGTGCGTGATTGTGTGTTTGTGTGCGTGATTGTGTGTTTGTGTGCGTGATTGTGTGTTTGTGTGCGTGATTGTGTGTGACCAATGACATCGCTGTTGGTTGTTGAATATTCCTCTACGACAAGCTACACCAGTCTGTGGTCTTAAATCCTTGATGACATTTTAATAAAACTCGTACTGTATTTCAATCGAATGCAGTCAATGGATGTTGTTGAATGTAGAATGAATTTTGTTGAATGTAGAATGAATTTTGTTGAATGTAGAATGAATTTTGTTGAATGTAGAATGAATTTTATTGAATGTGTAATGAATTTTGTTGAATTTTTGATGGAGGTTGCTGAATGTTTTTGTATGTGTGGACACACAGCGATGCGTATAATGCATGAATGAGCAACACAAATCAACCAACTCTTGGAGCGGGTTGCAGCTCAGGTCGAGAACCTGCAGGTTTTTTAGATGTTTTATGCTCTCCGTCACTTGACACAGATCTGGGAATTTTTGGTCGTAAATGTGTGAATTTGTAGTTATGAATGTGTGAATTTTTAGTTGTGAATGTATGAATTTGTAGTTGTGAATGCGCGAATTTGTAGTTGTGAATGTGTGAATTTTAGTTGTGAATGTGTGTGTATGTTTTTCGTATGAGTCTGGAGAAGTTGAAGGATCTGTAATGGATTAATGAGCATATTTTTGAAACTATTTTGTGCGTTTCCTGCTGACTTTTTATTTTGTCTATAAAACTATAATATTTCCAGATGTGCCCAATCAAACCAAACTGACAACCAATCAGACTGCATAAGAAACACCCACATATGCAGACAGACAAGTATACACACACAAACACACACACACACACACACACACACACACACACACACACACACACACACACACACACACACACACACACACACACACACACACACACACACACACACACACACACACACACACACACACACACACACACACACACACACACACACACACACACACACACACACACACACACACACACACACACACACACACACGCAGATTTATATTCAAGAGAGACAACCATGCATATGCAAGCACACTTAGACGCAGACAAACACGCAAACATTAGTATGCCTAGCAGATTTTTAATACGAAGCACACCGCCAGCAGACGCGATAGAAAGTATAGTGCCATTACACACACCATCAACAGTGGCGATAATAGAGTAAATAACAAAAAGTGAATCGTTGCTGTGTATGCATTTCCAATTTTGGGAGGTGGCCATTGTTTGAGCAAGCAATAAGGCTCGCGTGTGACGATGCCGATGCCGCTTCAAGAAACAAGGTGTCAATGGCATTAGTGTGTGAAAATAGCACATAATTGAAATGAAATGGCATGACGGCAGGTTACACTATAAAAGAAGTAAAACTACACCATGAAACTCCATTTACGTTAGCATTAAAAAATACTACATAAAGTAGGCTGTAAAAAGCCATACAGGGTAATCCAGAGAATGTTACATATCATGGCTCATGTATAGATTATTCTATAAAAAATCTTTATTTATTTGTGAAGAATAGCCATAAATTAATCAAGACAATATACAATACAAATAAGAATATTATTATAGTGACATTAAGTTGCTCACATTGTTGGGTTGGAAGCGGTATATAATACTTGATAAGTAACATATTTGCTTGACAAATAATAAACGGCTTTCGATAAAATCTACAGCACCACTCCGTGATGAGTTTAGTGCATTAATGTCTACAAAGGCGTTATAAAAAAGACAAGTCAATCATTCATAACATGCCCCCGTGATCACACCACAGTACACTTCTGGGAAGTTATTGTAGTCATGTTGTTCTTCACACTGTTTTGCACATCGCAAAAAGATTCAAATCGCAAATATTTTTCGGAAAGTATAAAAATAAACACATACGAAGATAGCTTTAAGATAATTTTGGCATGCTAAGTATCTGAAGCATAGATTGTAGAGGACTCTTGAAGAGTGTAATCCGCACTATACAAATGTTTTGATTAGATTGGATTATAGAGGCGAAATGGTGTGTTAAACGTTGTTTTTGGTTGCGTATCTAGATTAGCAGCAGAAGAGGATTGTTGCGTGGCATTGAAAAGACGCAGGAATGTCGTGTGTTTTCGACAGTCTGTGAAAGCTGGCTTAATAGGGGGTGGTTGATAATACGGTTGAAAAAAGATGGTTGATAAAAATATGGTTGTATGTGGAACGTTGATTGATATGGTGGATGAAACAAATTTTTGATAAATTGGTAGAAAGATGGTAAAAGTTATTGTGGCGAAAACCAAAGTATAAAATCCTCACACGTGTGTGCGAGTCATTGGAAGTTGAAAGTATAAACTCACACTAAGTGTGAAAGGAAGCGCGCAATCGCAATGAAAGAATGCATGTGTGGAGCGGCAGTAGAGACGTTGAAGGAGGAGGGAAGATAGATTAGAATGGAAAGTGATAAAGTAGGGGCGTATGCATACAAGTGAGTTTACTATGGGTCAACTGGAGAATAATTCATGTCAGCAGGAGTTGTGTGTATGTGCGTGTTTGTATCCATACAAACACGCGAACACGTTTGATGGAGAGTAGTGTGGATACGTACACACATGTGTGAATACTTGTGAGGGAAGGTTAGATAAAGTACAACTTTTTGCATTGGCTGCTGATGCAGAAATTAATTATTCAGCGTCTTTAGCGCATACAAATGCCGTTTGATTGCCCTGTGGTCGCAATTTCAACAACATCAATCCGACATTGGAAGCGACTTGACAGGCGCAAATTGGGCGCGGAAAAAATAATAAAATTAATTATTCTTTTTATTATGAAATTTATTTATTAGGAAAGAAATTTTGAATATTAAATTGTTCATGATCATTGTCCTTTATCTTCTGCTTCAGCGAAACTTCTCCTATAGTTGAGGTTTATGTAGCTTTTAATGTGGGTGGGTGTGAAGAAGTTGAAATAAACCTTGAAACACATTGTGTGGCTCCTTGTGTTCAAGTTGATGAATTTTTTAGTCATTTTAAAGGAACTCTTTAGAAAGCAAGCAAGCAGATATAATATGGGCTATAAATCAAAAAGAAATATGATTTAACAAGCCAAAATAATGGAGTGAAATAGTTTGATTTTTTATAAAATAGTCATGACTTGAGAATGTGGAAAAAAACACATTTGAGAAGTTATAAAGAATTAAAGTTTCCAGAAAGGTTTTTCCACTTTGAAGTCTTTGGACAAAGTGCAAAAGGCGCTTTAGAAATGCTTTGATTGGATTAGATTAGATTGAAAGCTAAGTATTTCAAGTATAAAAGATACAAATTAAAGCATCAGTCATATGCAAATATGAAATGAAACTACAATTGCTTTTGTAAAAATTTAGTTTTATTTTTATTCTCACCATTTTTGCTGACATCAAGTTCTTGGAGGTTTGATAGGTTGGCAAAATCTGCCTGTAGACGAGGTAGTTGGTTATCACTGAGGGTGAGCTTCCGGAGTTGTTCCAAGCGAAACAAACTCTTGAGGGTGTTAAAAATTGTTTGATTAATGAGAATAGTTGATTTTTTTTGTTTTTAAATGACGAAAATTATAATTTTTTTTAAATTTTGATACATCAATTTTAATGTTAATTCAAAAATAGTTAACTCTACAAAAACGAATTTTTTTTTAAATTTTACTACAATTTACAGTTGAAACCGATAATAATAATTACCATTATCGTTATCAGCGGCGGCATTTAAATGTTTTTCAAAATGTTTAGTGTACAATAACACTTACATTGGGGAGTTCTCGGATCATGTTGGAGTCAAGCAGAAGTTCTTCTAGCGTTTTCGAGTATCTTTCTATTTCATCAGGAACTTTCACCAAGCATCTTTGCCGTTGATCAACGTAATCTATGTTGCGATTACAACCTTTCCAAAAAGGCATACACTTCATTTTAGCCTTAACTTTTGATTTTCTGAAAATATTGAAAACCGGTTGTTTTACGGATTCATTTGAATAATTCTTAAACAAATTCAGACCGCTTTCAATGCATCTTAATTACTTTTTGATTATTTATTATTTGTGAACACTACAAGCCAAAAACTCTATATCGTTTATTAAGAACTTATGAAGTTGTTTAAAAAGTTTGTATTTACAATGGCTAATTTTTCAATTTGTACAAATTTTAAACAAAGAAACTCAATTTTCGTTCTACTACATCAATTTTTTTAAAGTTAAAAGTTAATTTGACAAAAATTAAAAACAGCACCAGAATGATAGTTTGCGAAGGTTTTTACTAGATATATATTCATTGAGCATGTATACACAAAAGTGATGAAAAAATAATTTATGTTAATTACTTTCTTCATTATTATTCCTCTATAGATTCATTTCCCATTCTTAAATACTTTTTTTCAGATGATTCTAAACATGTCATCAGGAAAAAAGTGTGGGATTACATGGAAAACAATAAAATAGCTGCATTTCCTTTTCCTCCTCACAATAGAATTCCCAATTACAAGGCATGACGACTAACAAATGAACTTTTTTTCATATTATATTCGAAATTATTAAAAACTTTTGAAAAATTTAACTTTGAAAAAAACTAGACAGCTGAAAAAACGGCAACAAAACTCATGGAGTTAGAGTATTTTAACAATGCAAAAACCGTTAAAATTGACCCTGACAAACCTCTTCAACAAATCAGATATAATTCTTTGCAGGTTAATCTTTCTGTAGTTATGACTAGAAAAATATCAATAAATAATTTTAATTTCAAGTTGTTTTGAACTTTTCCATTCCAAATAGCTTTTTCAAGTTCAAACATTTCAATTTCAGAAAAATAAGATTTTGTATGTTCCAACACCCTGTCTTGCTTCCAGCTTCCTCAACAAAATAACGCCTTTTCAAACCTCCAAACAGAACTGGTTCGCATCTTCTAAAAAGGTTTTATAACAAGAATCCAAATATTAATCTTGTATCAAAACTATTTTCTTGGAAATGCAGGCATTATAAAATCTACATTTTATATTTTGAAGATACTTATGTTAATTTATAAAGTTGTAACAAGTTTCCTTAATTTCATCAAAAAATAAATTTGGTTTCTTCCATACTATTGCCCTATCACCATCAACATTCTTACAAGATTTTTCACACTCCAAACATAACCACAACTATGATTGCCATCATCACAACTAAGACTACCACTACTATGGCAAAAAGCACTATCATCACAACCACCACAATCACATTAATCACCATCACAACCATCACCATCACAACCACCAACATCACAACCATCACCATCACAACCACCAACATCACAACCATCACCATCACAACCACCAACATCACAACCATCACCATCACAACCACCAACATCACAACCATCACCATCACAACCACCAACATCACAACCATCACCATCACAACCACCAACATCACAACCATCACCATCACAACCACCAACATCACAACCATCACAATTATTATCATCACAACTCTCACCACCACCACCATCACATCAGGGCATAACGCAGAGTGGAGTAGCAATTGACCTGTCAGACAATCACCACATAGACTTATGCATCGTTGGGGCTGTGGCAGTCTCCTGTGATGGTCCAAAAACCTCTCTTTATTTTCAAATTTCCAAATTTTAAAATTCATAACGGCTTTACGTGCCTCAGTTGCCTGCATTAGCATTTCATTCATTAAATCTATAATTTTATTAACGTTATTGTTATTATCTATTCATTAATTAATTTATTTATTCATCCATTTCATTATTATTATTATTATTATTATTATTATTATTATTATTATTATTATTATTATTATTATTACCATTATTATTATTATTATTATTATTATTATTATTATTATTATTATTATTATTATTATTATTATTATTTATATTTATATTATTATTGTCATTATCTTCTACGAAAATATTTCAACCGTTTTAAAGAATATTTTGATAATGCTATCATCATGAAACAACTTTATTCAGCCCACTTTTGTTTATTATAAAATCTCTTACAACAATCGGCCCAAACACCCCATCCAATCAAAGGCTGGAGAATAGGCAAGGGCAAGGGCTTCACAGACCTGGAGTATGCCATCATGTGTCAATCTCACATGCTCAACCCCGCCTCCACCAAGGTTCCAGTGGGTTTTTCCATTCTTCACTGCCGTTACCTGAGTGGCCTTGAAACTCTACGGGGTCAATGCCACCATAATAGTATTCGTGTTTGTATTGTATTGTATTGTATTGTATTGTATTGTTACCTTCTTCTGCGCTTACGTCACCATTACAATGTACATGTTTCATTTCATCGTGATATATTGTCTTGTATTCTGCTCCACTCTATTGCTTCATAGCTGTTTCAGCTTTTATCGTTTTCGGGTCTGCCATCTACGTAAAGAAAGCAAGTAAACTGCATGGGCAACAGCTGACCTTCCACAATCTATACCATTGTTTTCCTACATGAATGCATGCATGCCGATGTATTGTTTACTTTGCATCGATTTGTATTCTTTTGTGTTACATCCATCTCTTTTTTTTGTATTCTATTGTATAACCAATCTTTTTGTTCATTATTCTATTGTATAATCAATCTTTCTTTTGTATTTAATTGTATTGCATAAATCTTTTCGTATTTTCTCATGTTGTATTGCATACATGTTCTCGTATTGTATCATGTTGTATTGCATACATCTCGTTTTGTATCATGTTGTATACACACACCAGGTGGTAGCTTGCGTGCACGACTGTCAAGTGTTTGATGCACTGCCGAGAAGTCTCTTCAAAGAGCACGATGTTCCTGTTGACGTCATCGTCACCCCCACCAGGATCATCACCTGTGCACAAGCAGCAGGAGGTTGGGTTGATAGGAAGGTGTGACGTGATGTTCAAAGTGTTTTTGGAATTGTGTGAAATTTATGTTTCGATGAATTTTGAGTTGTGGTTTTTTATCCGATCGAATTTGTTTTTTTGATCATGTTTTTGATTAAGGTGACTGAAATTATAGTCATTTTAAGCGCCTTTGAAGCAACCTAGTTTGCGAACTGTGCGCTATAACAAATTCTACATTTATTCATTCTTTTTTTCATAAACTGTTGAAACAAATCTAGTCAAACGCTGTGAATTTTGAAAATAAATATCAGGAAGGATATATAGTACTATTCTAATGAGTGTCATGTTTTTATATTGATATTATTATTTTCATTGTTTTCATAATAATTAATAGTACTAATAATAATAGTAATAATAATAATAATAATAGTATAAATAATCACTCAAAGTTTGTAAATTTGTGAATTATAATACAGAAGGTTTCGCTGACAAGAGCCACAGAGACTGGATGGTGCATTGGAACCTTTTGACTCCCGATAAAATCTCATCCATTCCCATTCTCCAACGCCTTTCCACGCAAAAACTCTGAAATATTTATGTTTTTTCATGCATTTTTATTTAATATTAAAAGCATTTAATGCGTTCAATGAATTCAAGAATTCGTCCTTTCGATTAATTTATATATTCAATTTTTCGATTTCAAACGAATGTTTGGTTCGAAAAATAAATTAAATTAAATTGTTATAATTAAAAAAATAAACATATTTCTAATGGCAATAATAACTCATGTTATGGAAGGTAAGTTAAGCAACTTAAGCACTCTAACCTAATAAATGATTGGACACGTTTGATAAATGGTCAGATAGTCGGTAGTGAAGTTCAGTACCGAGGCAAGAATTCGCATTGAGTTAATTTTAACTCCACTTGAAGGCTCCAATTATTTAGTTTCTATAAAAAATTTTTCTATTTTAAGTACTCGGAGTGCGTAGCTGATTAAAACTCTGAGTGAAGACCTGCCCTTAGGAACGGTTAACACGTCAACTGGGTTTTTGAAGCACGCTGTAAGAACTTTGAGTAAACTTCGTTTTCTTGTTTAATCGTTTACTGGAAAGAGAAGTATAAAGAATTCAAAAAATATTTTCTTGAAGAGTATTTCGTAATTTGTAAATTGAATTTCTGTTTTTTTTTAATTCGAATATGTTACAAATTAAAAAAAAACAAGTACATATAAAAATCTTAAAAACAATTTTCTGAAATCTTTTTGTAAATCTGACTTTTTCTTTGTACTTTTGATTTCAACGTATGTAACGCTTGTGCGTATATGTACGTTTGAATAAAATAATATTTAAAGGTTTTAAAACTGAAACTTTGGGACAGAATTAATTGTGATTCCAAGGATTCAAGCGTTGTCTTAATTTGAATGCACTCGAAAGACTGAAATAATTCTGTTCGAAAAATAAAAAGACCACATTGCTTTTTTTAATTTTTTTGTACTGAAGTTCATTAAGAACAAATGACAAACTCTCTGTGAAAAGGTGTAGAAAGTACGCATAAAATTAGAATGTTTATGAAGAATGTATAAATGAATGAATGAATGAATGAATGAATGAATTATTGAATGAATGAATGAATGAATGGACAATTTGTTATAGCGCATAGTTCGCAGTTGCCTCAAAGGCTTTCAATTTCCTTGTTAAAGTTTAACTTTTATGCTATCATCAAAAATACAACCTTCACACCAAAGTGATGAGAACCCTAAAAGCAGATGAACTATTAATACCACCTCGTTGCTACAAGAAGTGCCTTTTGAATTATGACGCTCGCAAGTGAAGAGCTTATAACATTTAGACCTTTGGGAGTTTCTCATTTGAAAGGAGCTCGATTTGAAGTAACTAATTTTGAATAATTGCTATTTATAATACCTCTGAAATACGGTCATGAAAAATAATTTTTTTAATTTTTAAAGTTATATAAAACCACAGCTGCCTAGTATATTTATTTTGAACCACAGTTTTAGACTTTAAAATTAATTTGAAATAAAAAATGTCTCTCGAACAAGCCACCAAAACGATACAACTGACAAAGTCGCAGTTAAAACAAAAAATTAAAGAAAATCACGAAATACTGCGCAAAAAAGACCTGTCGTCGTTCGCGGCAACAAAGAGCTCACAGCTTCCCTGCAATCTCTCTTCCACCACAATGGACACAATCTCTCTCCGCTCCACCAACTCTTCCGACAGTGGCACTGTCACAGCGTGGGAGCACGTTTGGACACTCAGCGATTCTCGTTCATCCGTCTCCCATAGCCCCAGTCCTACTAGCAGCACTACCTCTCAGAGGTCTAGAGCATCCTCTCTCGAAAGACATGACAACTTCTCCATCACGTCGAGTGAATTTGCGTTGAAACCACCCAAGAAACAAAACCACGTCAAACACATCAGAGACGCTTGTTTCTTGAGAAGCAGTTATGGCTTCTTGGCGACTGAGCCTTCGGAACATCGAGTACAAGTGTTTTCAAACCAACGCCACACACTACTCGCCACCATCAGCGACAACAACAAACACTCCAGACTATCTGAGTCAATCTCGTTTGCATGTGGTACAAACAGATTTACACCCACCAACGTTAGTGAGACTGATCACGAAGACGTGGTGGCGATCAGCTCTCACAACGCGGTGTTGTACGTCAGAGTAGATGGGTCCGACACGGAAGTGGAAGCGCATACCAGGCTGAAAGACAGAGCCTTGCTGAGAACTCTCGAATGCATCAGCAATGAACGTATCATGGTGACTGAGGTGAGTGGCTTGTTCCTTCGTCTGATGAAAGGATTGAGCAGAAATGAAACTTTGTTTCAAACGGTTTTATTTTTTAAATATTTTCTGAGTACACTTTTAGTATTCTGAGTCTTCTTTTTGAAATAATCCTCACTATGAATTAAAACCGCGTTTGTGGCTTCCGATACTTAATCATTTTGAGAGGGTGCTAGACTTTTGACATTCAATTGTAAGAATTAATAATGGTTTTAGCGATGGTTGTGAAGTATAGAGACGTTCTTCATATCACGGACTTCTTGACTTCGTAATGTAGTGCTTTTTTACAATTTTTAAATTTCCGTTTTCTGTTTGGAATTTTTTTGAAACTTACATCTCTTTGTTTGTTTGTTTGTTGCTCAAATATTTATTCTAAAAGTTCGAACAATAAAGAGGATCAGACCAAAGCTAGTAGCATCTTTTAGAAGGTAGAAAAACATTTTGAGCTGAATTGATAGACCGAAAATACCATAATTATTTTCAAAAAAAAACTCAGTTTTCAATGAATTACGTAAAAATCTTTAGATGTCCAACAAACCCTTCCTGGGAACATACGACTTGAGTGGCAAGCTGGTGCGGGAGTTCAAGTCTCTGAGAGATCAAATCCATGAACCTTCCTTCCTTTCTTGGTCTTCTGATCACCACATGGCTGCTGTAGGTGAGCGCTTTGTTTTTTTGAAAATTCACTGACTTTAATTACTTTAATTCAAACTTAAAATGTTTAAATTCATTTTTTTCTATTCGTAACCTCAACCTTTCCGCGTCTACTCGTCCGCTATGAATCCTTCAACAGTTGATGTAGCCTTGAAGAAAATAATTTTTTTGGATAAAGAAGGAAAGCTTTTGAACACTTTTGGATCAAAGAACGCAACCACTGGAACCTCATCCACTCTTCAGAGCACCCTCTTCTTTGCGCCCGCTGGAGTGGCCTGGTGCAAACCCTACCACTTGATCGTGGCTGATAATGTCGAAAATAAATTAATCACTTTGGGTAAGTGAACATTTTTTCGAGTGTTACAGAGTACTCATTGGCCCATAAACATCCAAGCATTCACTAGCTAAATCTAAAACAGATTTTTGAGACATTTTTAAACTCGAAATTTCCTAAGATCATTTATTATTCTTAATTTTTAAACGGCCCACTGCAGACTTCAGAAACCTAAGCAGTGAAGTCTCGGTGCAAAATGTTGATGGCTTGTGCAGTCCAGTGGTGGTGGCGGTCAACAGCAGAGGTAACAGACTGCTAGTGAGTGAAGAAAGGAGAAGCATTCCAAGGATGGAAAAGTTCAAACGTGATCGATCGGATATAGGCTGGGAGAAGTATGTGGACGAAAGTGATATCCATGCCTTGAAAATGTTCCAAAGACATGGCATGTCAAAGAGGAGTTATGCTTTCTCGGCTGGCTTATTCGCTGATTGAGATGATGCGTGGCAAACAACGTGTTTGTCTAAGATAAAACTCTCATTGATGGATCGTTTCTGTTTCCCATTTCATTTCAAAAAGTTTTTTTTCACTTTCAAAAAATTCGTATTTTTATTATTTTTTCCTTTTTTGAGCAATTACTTTTGAGTTTTTTGTTTTTGATGTGTTTTCAGGTTTCACTGCATTGGATCAATCACAGTCACCAACACTTGACATCTTTCTATTATCTTATTTTCGCTTCAAACCCTCTTGAAATTCTCATCAAAAATGAAATTATTCAAAACATCATAAACATATTATAGACGCTAAATTAGATTTAAATTTGTTTAGGACATTCAAAAATATTTAATTAAACTTTATATTTCCTGTTATTTGTCACATTTCAGACGCATGTAGCTCGTATGAAAACAAATTTTCAGAGAAACAATGGTCAATCTTTTTATTGTGTCGTAAAATTTAAACAAGTTACATCACGGAAAGAACCACCAAGATACGTAAGATGCTGCGTAGGAATGCACGAAGAACGCCTTAAAACGCCCATAGGTTGGTAACTGGGGCGGAAGAATTGTCAACATTCGTCATCAAACCGATCCCCAGGACAGCAGGCAGGTCTCATTCAATCAAGGAGTTGTACTCTCAAAATAGATAACGTCACACTTGAAAGGAGATAGTGCTATCGTTGGTAGTGTCGAAAATGGAGTAAGTAAGCTTGAAAATATATGTGTACAAGCGATTTGGGCGACCTTGCCGTTGACGGCGTTCATGAAATTGAAATAACTTAGAGTCAAAATAGAAGAGACAAGCAAATAAGGAGTAACAAAGGCCTCTGTAATTAAGAGTCATCCTCCGAAGGAACTTGCATCTTTCTCGCATCTCTGCTTTCTTCATTTCCATTCCACAATGTCTTAGAAACGCATCTTTTAACATTAACACAATACCATTACATGCAGCGCTGGTATTCAACCATTTGCAGTGGGAGGTTCGTTTGTGTGAACTTGAAACAAACAACGGGTGCATTGAGGATTGAAAGAGAAGTGTGGGAACCCATAGAAGAATTTTTGGAATCTGATTAACCATAACATGCACCTCACGCAGGTAAGTGTGCACAATTGTGTGTACCCTTGCAAAGTAAGATAACGAGAAAGAGCTGATCAAGACTCACCTTTGATTATTATTTCATGATAACTCTCAGAGATAAGAGTTGTCAGTGTTGCATTAAACTAGCTACAGTGACAAATTTCATTCGGAAGCAATTGTGGCTGACTGAAGGGCCACACGAGGAAGCGTACAGTGGCTGTGTACACAGAGCGCTCAAAGTGGATTGAATGTTGATGGATTGGTGGGAATCTTTTGGAATCACGCAAGGTGTCCATCTCTGAAGAAAGACCATCCACGAGGGACATAATCCAATTACTTGCGTACCTACAAACATGGTACAGATGACTAAGACATACTACCGTTCAATATGTTGACAACAGGTGTCGAGCTTATGTATACATGGAAGAATCAAATGTCACATTTTGTTGAAGATTTTTTGAGAATTATTCAATACATCTTCTTTCAATACAAAAAGCAAGCGAGTCTATGCGTGAAAACACCCATTAAGTAGGCTAATACAGTGTCGAAACGCGCGTGAATGTTAAATCATGTCAAAAATATGCACACCTCCATAAAAACCCATCGTCAAAGTAATTTTAACGAAAAGAAACTTTTGACAAAAAAAAATAATTCGAAAAATATAAAAATCAATAATAAATTTTGGTTGAGCCAGTATGAACCCAACAAATTGATCGACTGGAGGTCTTAACTTTTTGTCATCGTCTGCGAGGATTGAGTCATCGAGGAGATGACGATTGATCGGATGCATAGTTGATACGGTTTGAGATAAAACAATTCTCCTGGTACTTATGTCTGCAGGAATGTTGTAACGTTTGAATAGTGTTTGAATTCTGCGCCGAAAGAATGTCTGGAAGCGAGTTTCCCAGTTCCTTCAAGCTCTCATTCGCCACAACTGCCTCCGCTACTGCTGCCGAATAGATTTTCGACGCTGCTTTCTGCATTATTAATTGAGTTGTTCGCCACAGACGAGGTGTCATTACTGCGATAATCGAGTTGGCCACCCATGCATGTGTTGGTGCTGCTGTCGCTGTGGAGGTGGTTGGCAGCGTCCATCGAGGCGTCTGAGTGGCAGACGTGAGGCAGGGTGTTCTGCAAGGGATTGTTGTCCCACGTGTGGTAAGTGGCGTTTCTGAAAGCCAGGTTCATGAGAGGCATGGTGGAAGGGGGCAGAGCTGGCAATCTTCGCTGTGCCTCGTAACCTGGCTCGTCGTTTTCGTACTCATTGTACTCGCTGAAAACGATCAAGTTTCGAGATTTTTTGTTCGCGTGGATGACCTCAGCGGCGTTGACTCTGGTGCTGTTAGCAACAGGACCCTGCTTGTTGGGAATGGAGTACGTTTCATTCACAATAGCGTTCTGGTAGCTGGAGCTGTAGCCGTTGTTGGTGTACTTGTCAATCCACACCGCTCTGAGTCCCAACATTTGGGGCTGGTGTGAGTTCCTTGGTTGCTGTCCCTTCTGTAACACTTGCATTTGCTGCTGGTTGGAGTAGAAGGGAACCCTTTGCTGCTTATTCTGGTCATCTGGCATGTAAGCCTGTCTCATTTGCTGGCTCTGCTGCGCCAAGTAGAGGTTGCTCTGGTTTTCCAGAGACTCGTTGACTGCAGGGTGGAATGTCATCACGGGGGCTTGCGCCGACGGCAAAGTCATTTCAGGAATCGGGAAATTTAGACGTCTGTGCGACTCAGGAGACTGCCACACTCTGGTACAAAATTCGATAGCTGAGGGTCGAGTCTTGCCAGCCAGAATAGAACCTGGCTTTTTGGGAACAAGCACGCTCACAGCCGATGGAAGAGTCGAAGGAAGAGTGTTGGTCTTGCTTGGAGTTGAGGTCTGGGAACTGTTTGCCGACTTGAGAGGAGATGCGTTGTTGCTGTGGCATTTGTTTGACAAGCGTGCAACAGCGGAGGGTTTGAAGGCAATTTCTTGCTTGCACGAAGCTACCTGGGAGCTGTTTGAAGCGGGCTCAAAGGCCTGGTTCTTGGCGTAAATGTCGTGGTTGTTGCTGCCGTACAAAGCCTCTTGCGAGTTCAGAGGCTTCATGTCTTTGAGTCCTATGTCGTTCTGCTTTTTCACCATCAGCCTTCGCCTCCTGCCAAGCACCAGCATCAACATTACTCGAAATTGCGAGTTTTAAAAGGTTGGGCGGGCTTATTCAATTTATTTTACGTCACTTCTATAAAACATAAAACACAATATCTAATAAAGGCATTGCCAAACGAAAATTAATCACGCTTGGCTCCTCATAACTATTAACTGTAGAAATACGTTACTGTCGATTAGGCACAAATAAGAAATAAATCGCGAAAGCTCCTGTGACGCAGTATATTGATTTGACAGGAGCGCCAAAACAAGCATTGATGGACGTTCGATAATAAAAACCTTCGTAGATAATAGAGGCCCATAAATAAGAGGAAGATGGCTAGAGACCAGATCAATACGAAACCTCCAAACGTGGCTGGCCCTGCGGTGAAGTAACAAAGTTATTCTGAATTTTGCTGTTTTTTTTATTTCAAAATACTTTAAACTTTTTTTCAAACTCATTTTGTCAACGTGATGAATGAATCGTTTTCGGATTCTTTTGATTGGAGATTTTTTTTATTTTTTTTTGCAAATTTTAAAACAGAGGCAGTGAATTATGTGCTTGATCGCACCATTTATGTCGGTCGTGGGGCATATTCGATTACCTGCGTCTAATGAATCCTTCTTGATTACTTGATGAGTAATAAAAATTCTTCTTGCGTTGGAGCAGTTTAATTAATTAATTAATCAAATTAATTAGAGAATTCATTAAATATTCATTTCAATATAAATTAAAAACAACATTTATTTTTATCTTTCTGTTTACAGAATTTAATACAAATCTTTTTTTTCCGCGTTTGACTTGAAAAGTTGTGTACCCGTTATTTTTTTGAAAAAATTCCAACTTTTTTTGAGTTCCCTGGAGTTCACATGACAAAAACAATGTCAGTTGTTTGCATTGCATATTCTCAATGTTCCGAAACCTCTTCTTCATTAGACTTTTTCCATTATCTTTGTCATTCATCCTTGCGCTAATGCTTTACTCCGCTTAATCTAATACGTAATATATATCCTCACTTTTGTCTCTTCGTAAGGTACAGAGAAAAAGTTTAAAAAATCAAAGTTGTGTAAATAATTCAAGCTTAATGACCTTAGGTGCGTATTTATAGAAATGAGAGCATGTGTTGAAGGAAAGATGCAGTAGGATCGCGAAGAGTGACTACTGTCAGTCATACACGTCGCAATACATTATAAAAAGCTTTTGCGATTTACGATAACGTGGAATTTTCAGAAAGGTTCCACGAGATTTTATTGTGTTACTTTCGATTTAATTCGTGTTTTCCGCGAAATTCTTTCTTTTATGGCTGTGCGTAAACCTGTTTTATGTTTGGAATTTTTTCAAACGTCTATAATGAGCTTAATTTTAAAATTTAGCTGAACAAAAAAGTCACGTTCGACGGCTTAATTAATAAAATTTCTCGAATTTTTTTTCTTAAAAATGTAGAACAACCATAAAAAATAATTTCTTTTGTCAACCAGTAGATAATTACCGCTTAAGAGCGTGAAACTTTAACGTTTGATCCATTATTTTTCCAGTCGACAGCTTTTACATAATGGTAGAATGCAATTTGGTGATTAATGGATGAATTACATTTTGTGCTCGTAAAAAACTATTCTAGCATGCACTATCGTTCAATCGCCTTG
>OX387254.1:1922388-1929888 GCA_947562095.1 Branchellion lobata
ACTTCCTCAACAACATACACCATCACACCCCCATCCACCTTATCAACAACAACTACCACAAAACCAACATCCTCTTCCACAACAACAACCACCACAACACCACCATCTTACACAACAATCAGCTTGCCAATTGAGCCAACCAAACAAACAGAATTCACAATATGACATAGAAGCCATTGGTGGAATGCCTGAAAGAGAAACGGGTCCTGGAATGCTCCCTTCAAAAAACATTATTCAACAGCTCGAGTCGGAATTCGGCTCTCAACAAACCTACCTGCAAGGATCCAATCTTTCCAATCACTCCAACTTGGCCTCATGCAAGCGGCAACCCTCAACACGTACCTCTCCTCAAAAGTCCAGTTTCCATGGCGGTCACAAGGTTAACAAGAAGAAAGGCAGTCCCATGCATCGTGTTTCCTATCCCTATGACACTCCTCACGACGGCCACCTTCAAGTGTCCCAATCGGCCATTCATGTCTGCTCTCAACAGATACCACCCCAGTCAGAGTGCCTCAACCACTACTCCAAGTGGAACGCTCAGTACCAACTACCGCTTTCGCATCCACCTTCGCAACAACAACACGTGCAGTTTCCTATGCAACAAATACAAGCGGGTGAGTGTGAGTACCGCAAGAAGTCTCCCAACAAGGCACGCTTGAATAAACGTGATTGTCCCAAGTCGTCATCCAGGAAGTCTAATAACCTTGACTGCCAGAACCAATGCAGCTTGCAGTCAGCTTTACGCCAACAACCACCAAACCAACATTACCAGCAACACTCACGACACCAACCATCTGTACAACAAGACTCAGTTTCACAACGACAACAACGACAACAATGTCAACAATACCAACAACACCCGCCACATCTACCACACCCACCACACCTACCACACCCATCCCACCTTCCACACCCACCACATCCACAACACTCATCACATCCACAGGCACAACCACCGCACCTTCAACAACAAAATCACTTCCAACTCATGCAACAGCCCCAAAATCAAAAACCTCGTTCTCAACACTCGCCACAAAGAATCAAACCACCCCGCAAGCACCCGGGCAACTTTTCCCAGTCTCTTTCATACCAGCAACAACAACAATGTCCTCCCAACGAAAACTTTTATTGCCACCACAAAAGGAAGCAAGAGGAGGCCATTCTGATGAAGAATTCGTGTTACAAAGAAGTGGGAGGCCCCTTCCACAACGCCACCTGCTGCAATGTCCCATCTTACGGCTGCTCCAACAAGCTCCAACATCCGCCACAGACGCGACGGAAAAACAAGGAGCCAATGGTGAACTTCAGCAACAATAACGACAAAAGCGCTCTTGCCAAAAGGGTCACTTTCCGTACTTTCCAGAAGGATTCTGATACGGAAGGTTACCGTGAAAAGTATAAAAAATACGCCGATAAAAGATACAAAGAAGAGGAGGAGGAGGAGGAGGAAGAGGAGGAGGAGGAGGAAGAAGAGGATGATGAAGATGATGAGAATGAATGTGAAGATGTGCATAGCGATTATGCGAGAAGAAGGCTTAAAGAAGAACGGCATACAAACTATGAGCGAGGGTACAGTCCTGGTGTGAGGTACTACAGCGGGGAAGAATCGACAAGTTCCAAGTCTTCTGAGTCTGAAGTTGAAGACAAACGGTGCTATTACCACAACAGGAATCATAATAACAATGACGATAATAGTGATGATGCTTATGACGATTCTGACGAAAACAACAACAATGACAACAACAACAACAACAAAAGCGAAAACAACAAAAGTAACAACAACAACAACAATACAATGCTTGAAACATTTTCTGACACCACCACAACCTCTAACGCCGATGATGCACTGGATGCCTTTGTAGCTGAAGCCATTAATAAGGACGCTGAAACATTACAAAAAGAAACAGAAATAGGTTCAAATCTTTCCTCGAACCATTACCAAACTTCTCCTCCTCTTCCTCCTCCTCTTCTTCAAACCAATGATTTTCCTTCTTCCTATTCTTATTCTACTTCTTTTTTTTCCATTTCTAACTCTTCTTCCACTTCTTCTTCCTCTTCCTTTTCTACTTCTTCTTCTACTTCTTCTTCAATTTCTACTTCTTCTACTTCTACTTTTCAATCAATTTCTTTGGCATCTTCTGCCTCTAATATAAATTCTGCAAGTTTAAGCGTTTCCTGAGGCATATTGGTAATAAAAATATAGGCAGAGATACCGACAAGAAAAATTAAAGAGCAATATCCTTAATTTAAATAATCCTTTTTATTCAAGCTCTTACGTCACAAAAATGAAGGATTAGCGCCGATTGGATGGTGCTAGTCTGCTGAAGAAAATCCAAACCAAAAGAACCAAAATGAAACTTCACGAAATCATTTTACAAATAATAACACTGTGCAATCTTTTTGTATTCATCGAATTGAATTTACTTCAAAAAATACCCAAATCTTTTTTTTAATTTAAAATATTCGCTATAAAATTCATTGAAAAAGTGAATAATTTTCATATTTTTCACTTTTCACATCTCAACACCATTTTTATTTTTATCCTTATCATCACTACCACACTCGCCGCCACTACCACTACCACCACCATCACCATCACCACCACTACCACCATCACCACCATCACCATCACCATCACCACCACCATCACCAACACCACCACCGCCACCACCACTCGCCACCACCACTCGCCACCACCACTCGCCACCACCACTCGCCACCACCACTCGTCACCACCACTCACCACCACCACTCGCCACCACCACTCGTCACCACCACTCACCACCGCCCCTCGTCACCACCACTTACCACCACCCCTCATCACCACCACCACACCACCATCATCATCATCTTCACTACTCTGAATAGCATCATGTAGTTATGGCGGAAGTATCAGGTTTTATGATGTGTTGGCAAGCGACAAACAAATGAAAAGTTAATTTTAATTTTTTTAAACCATTTTTGAGTTATTCAGAGGTTAAAAGTGAAACAAGAGATTAAACGATATGAGCTGCGCACATTTATAAAGAATCTGTCTTTCTTGAAAAATATTCCTTCCAATGCTACCATCCAAACAGAAGCCTGACTGACATTTACTCAGTTTTCTTTTTTTTAAACAAGTTATTTAGAATTTATTTTGAAAGGGTTTTTTAATCATTTTGGTATTTAATTAAGTAAAATGACTGCTTAATAATTCTATTTTATTTTTTTTCATTATTGAAATTTATTTTATTTTTTTTTCATTGGTATTATTGAAGTTGCAAGTTAAGAATTGACATGTTGAAAGCATCTTCAATAGGGTAGTACGTTTCTTCCATCACCACTCCTCCTCCATAATCCACCATGTGTTTGTGTGTGTGTGTGTGTGTGTGTGTGTGTGTGTGTGTGTGTGTGTGTGCGCGCGTGTTTGTGTGTGTGTGTGTGTGTGTGTGTGTGTGTGTGTGTGTGTGTGTGTGTGTGTGTGTGTGTGTGTGTGTGTGTGTGTGTGTGTGTGTGTGTGTGTGTGTGTGTGTGTGTGTGTGTGTGTGTGTGTGTGTGTGTGTGTGTGTGTGTGTGTGTGTGTGTGTGTGTGTGTGTGTGTGTGTGTGTATGTTTGTGTTTATTTGTGTGTGTTTGTGCGTCTCTGTATGCGAGTAGATGGATGTTTGAGTATGCATGGATTTGTGTGTTACAGTGGCTAAACTCCCCTTCAAAATTAACGATTAGATATTCCACTTGAGTGAAATTTAATTTTAGTATTGCGTAAAACTTAAATTAACAAATTTGGATGAAAGTGGCAGAAAAGGAAGGAAAAATTAGCCATCTGTTGCCATAGTGACCAATGCATGTAACCCGATAGCGCAGAGGACTGGGAGGTGATTGATTAGTGGCATTGCTGGATGCTTGATGTGGTGGTGGCATGAAGGGATCCCTTTGTTCGAACCAGATGAGTGGATAAATGGTTCGAATTTATTTGTCCAATTTATTCACAATTATTATTTTTAATAATTTATTATCATATATATTAATTAATTAACTAATATTCATTAAAAACACATTAAAGTCCAAAGAAAACCTCATTGCTGAGACTAAAAAATACTGCTTACAAAGACACCTTCAAGTAGAGCTATGAGGCGACACTATGAGAAGAGTTATGGCAAGGAGCTCAAAGCTGCTTCTGTCATCGAAGTACTTAAAACTTCGCCATGCCACCAGTGCAGATCACATCAAGCGACGCGTGCGTCCATAACGATGTGACGATGACGAGAGACAGCATGTTATAAATCACAGTAGCCGTCGAAACAAGTCGTTTATTCTGACGTATTAAATTGCATGGCAGAATAAGGCAGCTTCATTGCCTTTTCAGTCTTTTTAAAGTTGTAATTGAGGTGGTATGAATGTCCGATGTGTTTGAAAAAATTGAAAAGTGTAAACGTTATTGAACCCTTCAATAGGAGTGTTCAAACAGATAACCTCTGACACTGGAGAGTATGCTGGTTCTGAGGTGTTCATCGGCGTCGTTCCGTATTCAAATTAGTTGTTTTCTTGATTTGTTCGTTTTAAATGAATGAATGAATGAATGAATGAAGGAATGAATGAATGAATGAATGAATGAATAAATGAATAAATGAATGAGTGAATGAATGAATGAATGAATGAATGAATGAATGAATGAATGAATGAATGAATGAATGAATGAATGAATGAATGAATGAATGAATGAATGAATGAATGAATGAATGAATGAATGAATGAATGAATGAATGAACGAATGAATGAATGAATGAATGAATGAATGAATGAATGAATGAATGAATGAATGAATGAATGAATGAATGAATGAATGAATGAATGAATGAATGAATGAATGAATGAATGAATGAATGAATGAATGAATAAATGAATTTACAATTTGTTATAACACACAGCTGCAAACTAGGTCGCCTCAGAAGCTCCTAGGATCAATCAAGGATTAAGTTAGGAAAAGGTCTCGGTAAAAGTGAGTTTTTGTAGTTTACGAATATTGAAAAACGAGGTTGACAAACGAAAGTTATGTGGGAAAGAGTTTCATAAGTTAGGGGTAGTATGGAGAAAAAAGTGATGAGCGAAGAGGTTTGAGAAAACTGGCTAATGCAACCGGGGGCTGGGTTGAAAGGATCTAAGTGATTCATGTTGGTGTCGAATAGAGAGAATATCGTATAAGTGAGCCGGTTGACCAGTGGTGAGGATATTTGCCATGAGCCACATTAATTTGAAGTTAGATTTTTGGGCAACTGGTAACCAGTGCAAGCGATCAAGGCAGGCGTGAGAAGAACTGCAGTAGTCTGTCTGGAGAACAATTTTGGCGGCATGGCCTTGAAGGGATTGCAGCTTAGAAATGAATTATACTGGAAAAATACCGAGAAAGGAGTTGCAATAGTCCAAACTTGAGATGATTAATGAGACTGTGAAAGTAACCGCGGTAGTTGGGTAAAAAAAGTTGCGTACCTGTTTTATAGCCTAGATGTGAAAAATAAACAATTGAAAAAAATAGAATGAAAAAACAGTCAGCTATTGTCAAGATTGGGTTGGAGTTGTCATAGGGAATTTCAATGAAACGATGCAGATCGCCAGCGAACTAATGAGAGGACAACTCATGCAGCCGGATTATTTTGCTGCTGGGAGATGTGTGAAGAGAGAAAAGTAGAGGACCAAAAACTGACCCTTGGAGAACGCCAGCACTAAAGGAGGTGGTAGCGGAAGAAAAGTTGTTCATTTTAACAAACTTTTTGCGTTCAGACGGGTGAGAGCTGAACCAAGAGAGAGCAAGATCGGAGATATTGGGAAAGTTTTTCAAACCGGTCAATGAGAACGTCATAGCCATAATAGTTAGATCCAAAGCAACCAAGGCGACAGAGTGACCAGTGGCACAGCTTTTAAAGAGACTATCTGTGAGATGCAAAAGCGCTGTCTCGGTGGTGCTTACGATAAGCAGATTGGTAGAGACTGGAATTGAGAGACGAAGAAGTGTGTGGTATGGTTCTAGAGAGAATAAGCCTTTTTATGATCTTGAAAAAAAAGTTAGACAAGAAATGAGGAGATAGTTGGAAGGTTGAAAAAGGTGTCGAAACTTATAGTTCAAAAGAGAAAGAACTTCTGCTGTTTCATAAGAAGTAGGAAAATTGGCCTGTGAGAACGAGAGATTTGTCAACTTGCAGCTAATTTGAGCCAAAAAGGATAAAGAAGAGTTACATTAAGAAAGTAGGACTCAAGTCGAGAGGGGAAGATTTTGTTAAGAAAAAGCGAATAAGCTTATTGATTTCATCTGAAGTCGCTGGTGAAAAAGTGAAACTCGTGGCTGGGTGTTGTCATACAAAAAAAAATACAAAAACGAATATTATTATAGTGGCATTAACCCCGTAGAGTTTCGAGGCATCTGTGTGGAGAAATTGAAACTGGAATAAAACGTGGATGAGATCGATTTAGCGTATGAAGAAAGTGTGGAACAATTCGACCAATTTTTGGATCTTGGACTTAGAACGGCGGAGGGAGGAGTTGGTGAGGTTCTGTGCAAAATATTGTTGGCTGTTTTCCAGAAGGCTTAAGAAGATTGAAGATTCGATGAAAAGGGCCGAATGTAAGTTATCGGTACGCGATTTGCTAATTAAGTAACGCGCATGTTAGCATAATTATCGTCTTGGACTTTAAATAATAATATTAATAATAATAATAATAATAATAATAATAATAATAATAATAATAATTAATAATAATAATAATAATAATAATAATGATAATTTCAATTTGTAAAGCTGCAAGGCAAGCAACTGAGGTACCATCAATTGTAACCTCAAAGTTTTTGTTGGTTTGATTTTTTTTTTCAATATTCATTTTTTGTGGCATTTTCGGCAACATGAATACGTTTTTCAACGGTTGTTTCGTGGGACTTCAAACTATGGTTCAAGTCAACACTTTAAAGATTCATTGGCTTAATTCAGGCTTCCGAATTCAACTCCCAGACAGCATAAATTTCGGAACGCCATCTAACTACCTAAAATAAATAAATAAAATGTTTCATAGGCAGCTTAAGAATTTGAGCTTATCAAATCATTTGGATAACTTATCAGAGATGTGACAAGTTGGAGCTGTTAAGAAGGCCCTGGATATGGTAACTATTTTAGTATTAATATTATTAAAATTATTTTCATTTTGTTATCAATATCAATAATAATATTAATATCATCAACATTATTTCATTATTACATTAAAATGATCAGCTGATCCGGTATAAGCTTGACAAAATCTTGTTATACTCCACATGAATGAGAAGAAAGGGCATTTGGATGAGATTTATAAGAGCAATATTGTCGTTGAATGGAACTAAAAGTTTCAATGGTCTACTGATTATGGTGATACATTTGTGAAACGAGGTCAGTGAACTAGTTAAAAAATGGTTCAACAAAGAGCTAGAAGTTTTTGAAAATTAAAATGAAGAAAGCACAAAGAAAAAGTCCAACTGCCATAAAAATATATATTCATAAT
>OX387254.1:1934888-1937388 GCA_947562095.1 Branchellion lobata
ACAAACACACACACACACCTTTTCCAATCCTTTCGCTCACCAAGTTGCAAATTTTCCCTGTGCATATTTTTTTACATTCTCTTTCTCACTAACTTCTTCATCAATACATTTGCTTATTATTGTTTTTATTATTTTTTTCATTTAATTTTTTTTTAATATTTTTATAGGAGCTAAAATCAGCGCTATACAATTACTGTGATTAGATTAGATTAGCCTCATCCATCTAATCCATCTTCCATCCATCTTCTCATTCATCTCCCATCCACCTTCCATCTAGCTTCCATCCATCTTTCATCCATCTCTCATCCACCTTTCATCTATCTCCCATCCACCTTCCATCTATCTCCCATCCCCCTCCCATCCATCTTCCATCCATCTTCCATCCATCTTCCATCCATCCACCATCCATCTTCTCATCCACCCTTCCCATCCACCCTTCTCATCCACCCTTCTCCGATGGATGAAGCAAAGACTCCTCCTCTTACTCACCCATGTGTGAATGACTTGGCAATTAAGAGCCAAGGAGAGGCTAATAAGCATGACAAAACTGCAATTAATGCTGCCATCTTCAGAGGGCCACTCAAACAGAAACGAGGATTTTCCATGGTTGATATTCTGAGTGAAGAAAATGTTGAAAGTAAAGCGAATGATTTCGTGGATAATCTCCTCCACGACCGTCACAACGATATGAACATCAACAACAACATCATCAACAACAACATCAACAACAACATCAACAACAACAATATCAATGACAACAACAACAAAAACAACAACAAAGACACATACAAAAATATTAACACAGCCAGGCACAATGAAAGACAACAAGAACAACAAAAACACCAAAAGCTGGAGTCTGTTGACAAAGAAGACAAAGGCAACAAAGCAAGCACTAAGAAGTCAAATCAACTCCCTGTATCTCTCCCATTCCCTCCCCCTCTCACCACCCTACCCACCGTGTGGATGCCTTGGTTCAAACATTTAGACTTCCTCAAGAGCTTGGAACTATGTGAGGATGTGGTTGTGAAATATTTAGGATGAATTGTGAATTAAAATAAATTTAATTATTTGAATGTTTGAAAGGATTTTTGATTTTAATTGTATGGTTTTTTATAATTTTTAAAATATAATTAAATATTGATATTTCCCTCGTAGCAAAGGCAGCCCAGCTCTCTGGGGAGGAGTTCAACTTGAAGTTACAGCAACAACAACAATTATCAAACATTTACAACGAAAAAACAATGAAATTTTTCTGGTCATTGCAACAACGACAACAACAACAACAGCAACAACAACAACAAAACAACGGTATTTTGCAGCCTCAACAGCATCAATTCCAACTGCTTCTTAAACAATTCAAACAATCGTTCCATTCCGATTCCAATGAGTTTTCTGAGCTCGACCAATCGAACCTTTTACACAAGCAACAACAACATCACCAACAACAACATCAACAACATCAACAGCAACATCAACAACAACAACATCAACATATGGTGAACTCTGAAGACTCATTCGCCATGCTGACAAAGTTCGCAAGATACAACGAGTTCACGAAGCAGGACACAACAAGCAGTCAAGCCTTCCCTCTGCAAACACAACAAACCCTCTTCACAAAGTTCGAAGAAACCAGAACCTCAAACGAAGAAGTTAAAAGGCCCAAGAAAGAGGGCCACAAACCTAACAATCCATTCCTCAAACAACCACCCCCCTCGCAGCCCCTTCAAAGGCCTGAAAAGACCGCAGATGGCAAGCTGGCTCAGTCCAAAGGCGACTTGAAGCATAGCAAAGACAAGAGTAGAGATTCATTGGTGGAAAAAGGTGTCAGCGATGGCTGCATAGAACAACAAGACCTCCAGTGCTGGTCCGACGCAGAAGTGTCAGCCAATGATGCCAAAGAGTCTTCGACGGAAGATGACAAAGTTCAGACTGCAAGCAAAAGAATGGAAGGAGGTCAGAGTGATGGAGAGAAGGATTTCACAAGCAACAACACTGAAAGTAACGTCACTGATAACAATGGTAACAACGACGACAATGGTAACAACAACAACAACAACAACAACAACAACAACAACAACCACGAAAATAACGATGACGACGACGAAAACAACGACAACAACTCCAACAAACCACGCAGGGCCAGAACCGCCTTCACTTACGAACAGTTGGTTGCCTTGGAGAACAAGTTCAAACAGACCAGGTACTTGTCTGTGTGTGAAAGACTCAACCTTGCCTTGTCTCTCAGCCTCACTGAAACACAAGTAGGTGCCCCTTATAAAGAGGTTTAACGAGAAGATTGAAGATTTCATTTGAAATTTGAAAAATAATTTGATTCAATAATTCAATTACTTCTCAATCATAAAAATTCGTTTTAGTATTTTTATGAGTTATTTTTGAATCTTTTTTGAAACCTCAAGTAAAAATGTAAACTTTCCATTTTTTGTACAAGGCCTACCAACTCCCCAGGTGAAAATATGGTTTCAGAACCGAAGAACCAAGT